>LOJH01040884.1:0-12660 GCA_001685095.1 Ellobius talpinus
CTGAAAAGAAAAAGGCAAAGACACTGAGAGATAGAGAACAAATAAGACATGCAGGAGACGAGGTAACATCCATGAGCCACATGGCAGCACATAGATTAATAAAAATGTGTTAATTTAAGTTGTAAGAGCTTGTTAGTAACAAACCTAAACTATAGGCTGAGAATTTATCATTATTAATAAGTCTTTGTGTGGTTATTTGGAGACAGAAACTTCTACCAATAGAAGAGGTTGTGGGAGGAAACACGTGGAGAGACAGCTAAAATTAAGAGACATTTGAGGGGTATCATGGAAATCTAATATAGTAGAAATTTCCTAAAATATACACATATGTGAAAGCAATCTCAATGAAATCACCAAATAATGGGGCACAGAGAAACCCAACTGACCATCTCTGGTCATGAAATGAAGCTTTCAGTGTCAAGATTGCATCTAAGGTCACTGCTGGGCAAAGGGCTCCCATGAGAATCCCCAAACAACCCAGGCTACAGCCAGGACTGTAAGTTCCTCTCTACAAACAGACAACAAGGCCCATTGCTAAAAGAAGACAAAGAACCTGTGGAGTTCCTTATGTGTTGATTAACTGCTTCTGAACGTGAGCCTGCCTGAAGGGGATCTGGAAGGATCTGAGGGAAGGGAATAATATGGTCAAAATATATTTAGAGTTAAAAATTGCTTTCAATAATAAAACATAATAAAAAATAAATAATTAAAACCTGACAGCCCAGTGGATCAATCATACAAGGTCATAGAATGCTACACCCAACACTATCAGAATATTCACTCTTTCAGTTCACTTCATGGAGACAGTCCATATTCTGAGACAGAAAACAAATTTTGAAAGTTTAAGATAAATTAAACTGCCTGGGAGATAACTCAGTCAGTAAGGGGATCAATACTGATCAGTACTTGACCAGCAAATAGAAGGCCCCATGTTTGATTCCTAGAATCCACATGAAGAAACAGCAGTGTTGGCAAACAATTGTCGTTCCAGTGCTGGGGAAACAGAAACGTGCAGGTCCTGGGCAGCATCTGAAGATTGACACTTGAACTTTTCCTCTGGCCTTCATCCCAGAGAAAGAAAGAGAGAGATTAAAGTATTGAATCTTTCAGTATGTGACAAAAGGGGAAAGATATTAAGGATAGTTGTCTCTTTGTGGATGTTTTTGAGACAGCGTCTCATGCACGCATCACAGACTAGCACCAAACTTACTATGTACCCAAGGATGACTTAGAACTTCTCATCCTATGGCATCCATTTCTTGAGTGCTAAGATCATACATATGCAAAACCATACCCAGTCTATTTAGTGCTGTTAGTCAAATACACAGATAAATGTGTGCTGGGCAAATATTCTGTCAGATAAGACATATTCCCAGAAATTTTAGATCTTAAAAGAATTCAACTAGAGATCAATTCTAGAAAGACTACTGTGAGGCGGGCAACAATGGCACACACCTTTTATCCCAGCACCTGGGAGGCAGAGGTAGGCCTATGAGTTCAAGGCCAGCCTGGACTATAAGAAAGACCTTGTTTCAGGACAGCTAGGGTGATTACACAGAGAAACCCTATGTCAAAAAAAAAGACTATTGAAAAATAACTAAATACTGATTTCTCCAACAACAAGCTTCTAAATGATTTGTAAGTCCCCAGTTAATGCATCAGAACTGAAAGAAAATTTAAACAGAGTTCAAAAGTCACATGACTGTATGCTGCGACTTTCCATGAGTGAAATTTATACTTTAAACAACTTATATAAAGAGGAAGAAAAACCACAGCTTGTAATCTTGCTTTTAATTTGAAACACACACACATGCATACACACACACACAAAAAAAATGAATTCAAAACAAGGAAGGGAATAATAAAGATAAGGCATCAAAGAGGCTTCATCCAGCAACTGGTGGAAACAGATAAAGACCCACAGTCAAACATTAGCTTTAGCTCAGGCAGTTCTGCTGAATAGGGGAGGAAGGATCGTAGGAGCCAGAGGGGTCAAGGACATTGCAAGACATCCCAGGGAATCAACTTGCCTGGGCTCATAGGAGCTCACAGAGAATGAATCGGCAACCAGGGTGCCTGCTTGGGACTGACCTAGGCCCTCTGCATACATGTGGCAGTTGCGTAGCTTGGTCTTCTTGTGGGGTGCCTGAGAGTGGAGCAGGTCTGTTTCTGACCTGTTAGTTGATTTTGGGGACCCTGTTCCACATACTGGGTTGCCTTGCCCAGCCTTAATAGAAGGCAAGGTGCTTAGTCTTTAGTGCAACTTGATATGCCATGTTTTGTTGATATCCTTAGGGATTCTGCCCTTTTCTGAATAGAAAGGAGAAGTGGATGCTGGTCAGAGGGGAGGTTGAGAGAGGAACTGGGGGAAGAGGAGGGAGGAGAAACTGTGGTTGGGATGTAAAATAAATAAATATTAAAAAGAAAACAATAATTAAAAATAAAACAGAAAATAAAAGTCAATGAAGACAAAATCTAATTTTTGGAAAGATAAATATAAATTTTATAAACATTGATAAAGATAAAAGGAAAATGACACATATTACCAATAAGTTAACTGAAAGAGATTTTCACACTGGAGAATCCATATACAGAAAAAACACAAAACAATAACCAAATAAAGTCCACTCTACTCTATGTAATATATTAAAATTGTATTTGATAACTATGCAATTCCTTTTTAAATTATAAACAATAATCTTGCAAGAAGAAATAGACAAATCAGTTCATTAAAATATTAGATTAATGAAACATGTGAAAGAAAACAATTGAAATGTGATAAAATTCTGACACATAACCATATTATATAAAATATTTTTAAAATTAGCAGCATTTATAACAAAGTTCTTTCAGAAAATAAAAAAGAAACATTCCAAACTCACTTTTATGAAATCACATCACTCCATTCCAAAACTAATAGAAAAAAGGAAGAGTACAAATTATAACCCTTTACCAAATGTGTAAAATCAATAACATATCAGCAAATTCCATAAAGCAATATGATAATAACCATATTTAATACACTATGATCAAATAGGATACAACCCAGAGAAAAAAATCTGATTATAGGTCTTAAATGTTTCAAGGACAAACCATACTGAGTCGAAATGAGGACAAAATATTGTTAAAACAATTGACGATGGAGAAGGATTTGGTCAAATTCAACCTCAACCCATAATTGAAAAAAGAAAATTCTCTCAAGTATTTGTTATCCATGTATGCATCTGTCTTAAAAAAAACTGCCACTTTATTAGTTAAGTTGGGGAATTAAATTTGGGGTTTTCAACGATTCTAGAAATGAATAACCTGCCTGTTATATAATTGGCAAAGATGTCTCTCCCATTCTGTAGACTGTCTCATCATCCTGTTCAATATCTCCTTTGCTGTTCAGCCTTTTAATTTTATATAATGCTATTTGTTAATTCTTGAGATTATTTTCTGTGTCATTAGAATCATTTCTAGAAAGTCCTTATCTATGCCTAGAGCTGGAAACATTTTGTTAATATTTACTTCTAGTGGGACATGGATATTAATGGAAGCAGTGGAAAGTGGGAAGCAATAAGAACAAAGTATGATATATATGTATAAAATGCCACAATAAAATTTATGACTTTCTATGTTAATTAAAACAACTCCCACAAAGTAGGAAACATTGCAAAAAAGATAAACATCACTTCCATTTTTACCTGCTGCTAACTTCACATCACACTTCATAATGAAAGACTTAATATTGTCTCTTAACATCTGGAAAGATGAAATTAACATTCTCACTACCTCTGTGCAACATGGTACTGAAACACTTTATTCACTGCCATGGAAAAATTCTTCACACTGTTCTTCATAACCAAACTGTCTCCATTGACAGGTAACATCACCATGATTATAACATGAAAATTCCTAAGGAAAAGAAAAATAAACATTAGAAACCTCTAAGAATACAATGTTTCTTGACATTGCAAAAATACCTCAGTATAGAAAAGCAAACCTTTTCCTATGCACTAAAATGAAACAATTAAAACCAGAAATTCAAACAAAAGCAGTAGCCCAGCTCCAGTCAAACCAAAATACTTCGTTATAAATAAATCTAAAACTTCAAGTTCAGAACCATCTACTGAAAACATCCAAAGGTGATGAAAAATAATAAAGGTCTAAATTAAGAAGGTCTATATGATTATGAATTTTAAGAGTCTTTATAGTAAATACATTAATATCCTCGGCAAAGGAGTATAATATTGACTAAGATAACAAGACCTTTGTAGATAAGGACAAGCTGACTCTAAATTGTCCAGCTTTGACAATTTTAAAAGAGAAGAGTAAATTCTGAGAATCACATTGTCCATTTTCAGACATTATTATGAGTCCATATTAATCAAGATAGTGTCATATTGGGAAAGGAATAAACATAAAAATCTGTTGTTCAGAATAGAGTGTTTAGCTAGAGACCCACAAAAGAATGGTCAATTGATCTTTGACAAAGCTACAAGAGCAATTCCACAGAAGAAATAAACTTCTAATAAGTGGTGATAGAACAATGTGATAGACAGACAACTCTTAACCCAGACATCACATCTTAAAAATTAACTCAAAACTGATTGCACACATAAATCCAAGATGAAAAACTAAAAATCTTAAGACAAAATATTCATAAACTAGAACAATGCAGAGAATTAAAATTTATAGTTATTGACAACAAAATTCTGAGACATAAAAGAAAAAATAACCAATTAAACTTTTAATTTTATTTTAGAATTTTAGATTCACACAAGGCTGAAGGGTGAACAGCTATAGGTTGGGAGGAAATATGCACAAAGCACATCCTCAACAAAGAGCTCCAACTATAATAAATAACCTTAAAACTCAACAGTTCCAAAGCCAAGCAAGCAACATATTATCTTTTCTAACAAGGGAAAATATGATGTCAGCTAATTCATCAGAGAAAATATATGAATGGTAGACCACCAAATGAGAATATGCTCAATATCATCAGATAAAATTACAAGGAAATACCTCTGCCACTTATTCATATCCAAACTCCAAACTCTTGACAACATCTAGTCCTGATGACATATGGAGTTATCTCTTGTATGTTGTTAGTGGGAATATAAAGTGATATGGCCAATGTGGAAAGTAGTTTCTTCTAAAATAAACATACATTTATCATGAATTCCAGTATCTCACTCCTGATATTTCACTAGAGGAATGAATACCTGGAGTTGTATAAAAATCTGTACAAGAACATATATAGCACTTAGTCCTTAAGTGTCCAAAATTAAAAGTAGCCCAAGTATTCTCAGTGAAAGACTACATGAGCAAAAGATGGCATACTCATAGATGAATATACCTCAGATACAATGGGGACAATCACTGATACACGAGGCCCAGGGTGAATCACATAAATGTTGTGCCTCATGTATAATGAGTGACAACAGCTACTAATGAAAGCTGAAAATCATATTATCTCATTCATATGCTACTCCAAAGATACAAAACTATTGTGATGAAAATCAGATCGAAATGATTGCTTCGAAAAAGGGTGTGTGAGTGGAAGGTATGAGTATAAAGACATAATGCGAGGGACTTGGGGAGAGTGGTAGGTCAGTTCTGTAGGCTGATCTTGTTGGACAAAGAAAGGTATGCATCCATTAAAATTCATATAAATCAATATAAAGACAGCATTGTGTTGGCAAAAATAGGCAGCCCAGAAATAATTTATGCAAGCATCTAGTCATCTTTGATTAAAGAGTAATAGCAATTCAGTGGAGAAATTATATTTTTAAGCGATAATGTCACACAATCAGACATTTGCATCCCCTCAAGTGAATCTAAATCTAGATCTCACACTTTTCACAGACATTATCTAAAACTGGGACACATACCCAAATGTAAATGTAAAACTGAGATTTCTAGAAGATAATATAGAATAAGATCTACATGGCTTTTGATTTGGCTATGATTTTTTTAGGGACAACACAAAAGCACAATCAATAGAAGAAAAAATACTGAACTAGACTGTCTCAAAATCAAACCTTCAGTTTGAAGACCTGGCTCAGTGCTTCCCAGCACTGCCTTCTTCTTCCACAAGACCTGAGACCTGTTCTTAGCACTAGAGTCAGGAGGGCATTCCAACTGCCTTTTCTCCAGTCACAGGAGACATGATGCTCTCTTCTGGCTTCGACAGGCATTGTACTCGTTCACATAGGTACACTCATTCACACACGCACACACACATACATATACACACACTATCATCATCATTATCATGATCATCATCATCGCTATTTAATTTTCAAGACAGGGTTTCTCTGTGTATCTCTGACTGCCATAGAACTCCCACTGTAGACCAGCTTGGTCATGAACTCAGGGGTTCACTTCCCTCTGCCTCTTGAGTGCTGGGATTAAAGTCACAATTAATTTTTAAAGAACTTCAGCCCAAAAAGAATATAGTTAAAAGATCTTAAAACGTCAAAAATCTGGTGTAAAATAATTGTCTAATAGATATCTAATGGCTGATTTCCAAAATACACACAAAACTAAAAAACAAAAAAGCAAATCATTAAATTGGCAAAATATTTGAACAGCTAATTCCTCAAGAAAGATATGCAGATGGCAAGTGAACATATGAAGGAAATACTCAACACCATATGTTACCAGATTCTGCTAAAAATCCAAGATTCTGACAACCTTTGGGGCTGGTGAGACATGAAGTCACTGTAATGCTCATTCATGGCTAGAAACAGTAGAAATGATGCAGCCACTTTGGTAGACAGCTGGGTGAATTTTTTTATCTCTTTAATTCTCTTTAGACCCACTGTGTATATGTGAATGTGTGTGTGTGTGTGTGTGTTCATGTGGTCATCAGGGGACAACTTAAGCTGTCAGTCCTTGCCTTCCACCTTGTCTGAGAAAGAATCTGGTTTGGTTGTTTTTCCACTTCATATGCCAGACTAGCTGGCCTGTGAGTTTGAATAAATTCTCCTTTCTCCACTTCTATCTACCCGTAGGAGTCCAGGGATTACTGCTATGTGCTATCATGTCCTGATCTATGTGGGTTCTGGGAATTCAATTTCAGATGCTCTTGCTTACATAGTATTATAGTTGGAGTGAGAATGGCCCCCGCAGGGTCATCTATTTGAGTTCTTGGTCTGAAGTTGGTGGAACTGTTTGTAAAGGATGAGGAGGTGTGGCCCTTTGGACAGGGCACATCACTGGGGGTGGACTTTGAGGTTTTAGAAGCCTAACCCTTTCCCTTGTTACTCTTTCTCTCTGTTTGTCTCAAGCCTTTAGATAAGATAGAAGCTCTCAGCTACTGCTCCAGTACCATGACTTCTTGCTGCCTGCTCACAGCTCTGATGGTCGTGGACTTTAGCCCTCTAGAACTGGGAGCCCATAAATTAAATACTTTCTTATATGAGTTGTGTTTGCCATGCTTTTTTGTCATGAAAATAGAGAAGTAATTAAGCCACCTATGAAGTACTTTGTCCATGGAGCCACCTCACCAGTTTCAGTCTGACCAATTTTTCACAAACATAACATTGTCTTACCATGTAAGCCAGAATGATCAAGTGAACTGAAAACTAATATCCCTCTGAAACCTACGAAGGAATGCTTACAGATTTCTTCCTAACCACCAGATCTTGAAAATAACAAAGCTATACTTCCACAGTGAATAGATAAAATGATAATTCTGTTCAATGGAGACATTAGTCTGCCTTTAGGAACTGAAAGATCTAGAGGCAAAAAAAGACATGGAGGAACTATAGAAGGTACTACCTTAAGGAAGATGTCCATCTGAAAAGAGCACAGGCCAAATCATTTCAACTATGATTTTCTGAGGTAGGCAAACTATACAGACAACATAGAGATCAGTATCCAGCACAGACTGTGGGAGGACGTAGGTGGAAAGGAACATGGGGACTACAGGATTTTAAGGCAGTGAAACTTCTCTGTACATTACTGAAAAAGCAGATCTATGAGTGCATGGAGCAAAAAGTGAACCCCGTTAAAAAGTGCGAAATTTAACAAGAATATCCAATATCAGTTAGAACAAGCACATCACATTAATTCAATATACTAATGATGTACAGCACTCAAGTTTCTCTGAAAGCCCAGCAAAAAAATGAAAAAAAACCCACAGTCTATTTATTTGGAATAATACAATAAAAATAAAATGTCAATTTAATTGTCTTGAAAATGAAAGAAACCAAATAGGAACTAATGTAGGCATACAACAAACAGAAAAGCACTTATATTACTATAAGCATATCTATTTATTCATAACTGTGCAAGAGCAGTTAGGATTTTATTACTACAAAAATAACTTAAATAATCAACTCTAGAAGAGGAAGAGGTTATTTTTACTCACAGTTACTGTCCCTCTTGTTTCGGGCCTATGTCAGCACATCATGGCAGGAGGATGAAATAGAGTTTCTATTGTGGCAAGAGAAACAAGCAAGGAAACGAAAGAGAATTCAATACTATGATCTCCTCCAATGACCCAAGACTTTCCATTAGTCCTTATCTGCACAGGTTCCACCACTGCCCCGTAATGCCTCACACTGAAGATCTATTATCTAAACCAGAGTAATTTACAGCTTGGTGACTATGCAACATCACTAAGACAGCCATCCTAAGAGTTTTGCCGATTCTTTTTCTTATTGCACTTAATTACTGTCATTTAATTGCCATGTCATGAAACTCTTCAATCTTGTAAAACATTTTTTCACCTTCCATAATATCAGCTGAGATATTTTTGGCTAATTTCTTTCTGCTATTACATCATGAATGTCTCATGTCTTCCATACCCACCTAACATCTAACAAGGGTGCAGCTACTAAACCATTCCTCCTTCCTAATTTTAAAGTACACCACAGTGAACACTGCTGGAAACAGCCATGGAGGTTGTTGGAGGAGAGCAGTAGTTTCATTTTTTTCTGATTTTGATGAAGTATGTGTCCATCCTCAATGTTTCTCTTATATTTTCTGTCTGAGATCCTCTTGTACAATGGTAACTTTCAACGTTCTCCATTTTTAAGTACCTGACCCCACCACTTTGCCGATCCATAGCAGTTAGATTGCATCACAAGTGAAGCTGAAGTCATCTTGTGATGTCTGCCAGAAATTCCAACTATTACACTATCAAATGGAGCCACCAATGCTGAACTGTGGTTGCTTGCTGCTGCCTATTAATATGGATGGAACCCTCTCAATCACAAGTCTGCTCCTGCTTCCTATAAGTGCAATTACTTCTCAAGCTTTTACTCCAATGCATATACATGTCATAGATATCTTCCTGAGTTTTAGAAACATAAATCTTAAACACCAGATAATCAATCCTATTAATCCTCTTTTATTAATAATTACCTCCTCTCATTGTATCTCATTTACCACTTAGAAGTAGCTTTTCGGTCCAGATCCTTTCACTGCCTTCCATGCCTCCATAGACTCTAATCAGAAAGACAGGCTTGTGTGATGCCAGGTCCAGTGGGCAGTTTTTCATCTTGATTTTCTGGCCTCTTCCTGGCACTTAAAAACTTCTTCTCTGGCTTTTGTGACTACAGATTTTATTATAACCCTCATTTTAAAAGGAAAAAAAAACAGATCCTTCACAGACTCCATTGTCAGCTTTTATTCTTTTATCTTTCATTTAAATGTAACTATTCAGTCTGGACACATGGCCTTTGAAGGAACCCTTTTAGTCTTATTGAATCAATAATGGATCTTAACTGTGGTGTAATTCTCCCTTCTGAATTTCAGTTTCATAACTAATCTCCAAAACGTTTCCTCTATTTTAAAATACGTGAAATGAAATTAATTTCATATTTAAAGTATAAATTGTTTATCCTAATGGTTAAATAGTATCTCTTTTAATTGTTTCTAAAATTATACAAGACACATCCTGGGAATTCATTGCTATCATAACCTTCTTTCTAATATCAAACATCCAATCAGTTCCTAAGCCCTGTTTACATTACCTCTTTGAGTATTAGTATTTTCAGAACCACTTGTGTATTATAAGAGCATGTTTGTATTCAATTCTATAGGACATATTCAACACACATGTTACTAATAGTTTGTTTGTTCCAAGTTGTCCCTTGATATAGTTGTCATCCAAATGCCAGCCTCAGGGAGAGCCAAGACAAAGTGGCTTTGTTGTGTGTAACCCTTCTTTTGCTAGAAGAAAGAAGATGTCAGTGTAAAAAGGAGCAAGACCTTTTGCTCAGGGCCAGACTGACCACTTGTTCAGGGGGCAATACTAAACCTTAGAATGGCTGGCTGCCTTTCCCTATCTGTATGATCTTCTGACTAAAGATTAGTAGAACAATCCTTTAGGATGCTAATCTCCAGTATACTCAGATTGCTTGCTCTGAATAGAACACAATTTAAACAGCTGCTATGTTTTGCCTGTGTCCGGTGCCTCCTGCTTGGTGACACTGCTGTCTTTTGCCAGTCACAGTAATATAACTCAAGCCATTGTTGCATTTCGTATCAATTATGAACCTTACCCTGTTATTCTTTTCTTGCTTCTACTAGATTTTTTTCTCATATTAGTAAGACTATGTTTTAACAAGGAGATTTTTGTCATATCACTCCTTCTCTTATGTTTCAAATTTTATCTCTTAGGAGAGATAATAACCGTTTACACCTTGATTCCACAGAACTCACAATAGATTGCTCATTTTCACCCTTTGCCATCAGTTTGCCAAACTGCAGTGTGTAGTTCCATGTCCTGTTCCCCATGCTGTAACAATGGTTCCATGTGAGGCTTCATGCTGTAACTTTGGCACCTCTACCCCCTGACCCCATGCTCTTTGTCATTTCTCATGCTGTAACAATGCACGTGAATCTTTGTTGCTGTTATTTTGCTCACAGTAGCTTATAGTCATCCCTTAATTTTTAGCTCTGATACAGCCTTCTCTTTTTCTGGATAAAGGCTCCTGCGATGCTCTATGCATTCTATCAGCCATTGTCACACTTTGCTGTAAATGATTGCTTATTTGCCTGCTCCCACACAAGAGGCACTTCTTAGGGGAAGATTTAAAATGCTTCATCTTATTGAACTCATTATTCTTGCTGCCTAGCTCAGTAGAAAATTGAGAAGTATGTGAAGGAAAAAGTTTGAAAAGAAGAAAGGGAGGAAAAGAGAGAGTGTGAATGAATGAAGAACTAACCAAGTTCAAGTCCTCTAAGACTGTAGTTAGATACATACAGCTACAAAAACATGAGCCATTTTTGCTGTTGTCAGAGGGCTATAAGAAATTTTCTTCTACAGAAAAAACATATTAAATCTCATCACATTTTTCCATAATTTAAACAGAATGATTAGTGTACTACAGGTAGTGACAGGTGCTCCAGGCATGGTAGAGATTGCTTTATGGTCACTAAAAGACATTGCCTAAACCCTTGAATATACCCAGAATGTATAGCCCCTCCCTCTGTTAGACTGATTTTGAGACTGAGTTCCAGCACAGAAACTATGCCAAATTTTGTTGTAGGAAGGCTGCTTGTTTGTTCCTGGCTGCCCAGAACCAAAATAATCACACAGAAACCATGTTATTTGCAATAGTGTTTGGTCAATAACTTAAGCGTATTTCTGGCTAACTCATATCTTAAATTAACCCATCTCCATTATTCTGTGTATTGCCATGAGGCTGTGGCTTACCCAGTAAAGTTCCAGCACACTGTCTTTGGCAGGGCTACATGGTGTCTCTCTGATTCCACCTCTTTCTCCCAGCATTCAGTTTAGACTCCCCTCCTGCCTAGCTCTACTCTTTTGCTTTATCACATGCCAAGACAGTTCTTTATTAACCATGGTATTCACAGCATACAGAGGGGAATCTCTCATCAAAATGTGACATGTGTCACCCCTGGGCCTGGTCTACAAAGCTCTATTGAGTGAGCCTCCATTCTCTCTGTAAATTTGGATGGTGGTTACATTAACAACAAGGACTTAAGGAAGACGGGATGGTGAGGGGGGTTAGTTAGTCAGGTGCTTGCCATGAATGTGTGAGAACTGATGTTAGGTTCCAAATACCCACCTGAAAAACCTGAGAGCAGTAGCACACACTTGTCATCTGCCTCAGGGGAGACAGAAACAGGGGGATCCTTATGAATCATTGACCAGACAGTGTAGTAGAATCAGTGAGCTCCAAATAACAGTAAGAGAGCTTATCTTTTAAAAATGAGCTAGATAACTACTGAGGAATGACATTCCAGTTTTACCTATGACTACCACTGTACAAGTACACATGCACACACATTCACACACATGCATACACCCACAGATGCACCCATTCGTATGCACACACATACTGTGTACATACATTATGAATAGGAAAGAACAGAATATATATATGTATGTATGTGTATATATATATACATAATAGACATATATAAAAGGGAAAATAGGATTTTGATGTGGGATTCCCCTCTGTGTGCTGTGATGAGCATTAATAAATAAAGAAACTGCCTTGGCCTGTTGATAGGACAGAACTTAGGTAGGTGGGGAAGATGGAACTGGGAGGAAGAAGGGTGGAGTGAGAGAAGCCATGAATCATCCACGTGAGATGGATGTCTGTTAGAATCTTGCTGGTAAACCACAGCCACGTGGTGATCCACAGATTAATGGAGATGGGTTAAATTAAGATGTAAGAGTTAGCCAAT
>LOJH01040885.1:0-14517 GCA_001685095.1 Ellobius talpinus
AAAAGGGAGGTGATGTGGGATTTCCCTCTGTATGCTGTGATTACCATTAATGAACAAACTGGCTTGGCCTGAAAGGGTAGAACAGAGCTAGGCGGGGAAAACTAAACTGAATGCTGAGAGAAAGGAGGCAGAGTGAGGGAGAAGCCATGAAGCCCTGCCAGAGACAGATGCTGGGAACTTTAGATGGTAAGCCACAGCCACGTGGCAATACACAGATTAATGGAGATGGATTAAATTAAAATGTAAGAGTTAGCCGATAAGAAGCTAGAGCTAATGGGCCAAGCAGTGTTTTAAATAATATAGTTTCTGTGTGATTTTATTTTGGGTCTGAGCTGCTGGGCGGCCTTCTTACAACAGACAGCACATGCCTGAAACCCGGCAAGTGGCAGGGAAGGAAGGGGGTTAGGGGCAAGGTGTGTGTCCACCAATTCACCCTTGATGTAAGCTCACTTCCCAAGGAGAGATCCTTTAGCCCTGGACGGAGCCAGGGCCTTGTAGGAACCTTTGTCATCTGTGAAAGGAAGGGCTGCTGCCGGGGTTGTGGCCTGGGTGGCAGCAGGGACACTCTATTCTCACAACAGGGGGGATCTCAGGGCAGTCTTGCTCCTGGCCAGCAGGTCCTTCTCGCTACAATCTCTGTAGACTGACCTCTCCAAACTTTGGTTACGCCTCCTTCAACTGTGATCCCTCCAATGAGTCAAGTACCCCCTTTGCCTGGAGAGCAACAGGCAAAGATCTGTCTGCTCTCCCAGGGGGCTTCCCAGCCCCCAGCACATTCTTTCTCAGTCTCATCCTTAAGGAGGAATCTTGTTCACTTGCTGCTGGGCCCCTCACCCGTTTGGCTTCACCAGTGTCAGAATTATCTCCTGATCCCACCCTGTCCTTGCCTACAGCCCACACCCATGGAACCGGTTCACAATTCAGCCTTGCCATTCCATTTCCATAAGGGTCTGGGTACCAAATCTCCAGCTGAGTGCTGGGAGTAAGCCTGAAGGTGACAGACTATCCGGCTTGCAAGTCAGCAGCATCCTTCCTATGCTCCATGCAAACAGTAAGTCAAAGCCTCTTCTTCATGTATAATTAAGAACTTCAAAACAGTAAGAGCACTGTGTTAAACCAAGCACAGGTCCCTTCTAAGTGTGTGCCCTGCGTGATCCACAACACACACGCATACACACCCGAGCCCCGCCTGCCTGTGACTTCTCCTGAGTCCACAACCTTACACCAGCTAACGCTCTTCCAGTTAGGTCCAGTCTTGGCCTGGACCACACAGGTCTGTGAATGAGAAATACTTTGCTTTCTTCGTTCAGTCTCTCGCGTACTCTCTAGGGCCACTCCTTCCTTCTTCACACCCCCTGGGCCAGGCACATCGCCTGTGGTCTCCTCCACATCTCTGGTCTAGCCCATGCCTCCACTCTCTGACAAGAGTGTGATCTTGCAGCTCACATCTGCTCCCCTGAAGGTCCTCGTTCCTTCTGGTTTCCGGCTGTCTTCACAAACACCTCTTCCCTCTGTCTCTTACTCTACCTCCCGACCTTTAGAGCCCTCCCCCCATTGCTCCCTCTGTGGTCCCAAGTACCTGCTCAGCAGAGTCCAGCCTGAAGCTCGGGAGTCCTCCCCTCCAACCCTCAGCACAATCCTGTTCGGGGGTTTACAGGGCAACTGTATTCTAAAGACCATTGGTAAGCGGTGAGAGGTATTTAAAAGTTTTATTTTTATTGTGACTGTGATTTTGTAAAATGAGATAAATATGGATTTGGATGGACCTAGTGGCCAACCCAAGGCCACACCGCAAGTTAGTGGCAAAGCCAAGGTGGGAGACTGGTGAGGTCATAGGGACAATAAGGACAGGCATAAAGGAATAAGACAACACAGGAGCTTTAAATGAGGGCTGGGGTGCAGCTCAGTCAACAGGGTTCTTGCCTGGCATGCACAAAGCCATGGGTTCAAGTCCCAACACCATACAAACTATGCGTGATGGCACATGCCTATAATCCCGCACTAAGGAGGTAGAGAAAGGAGGATCCGAAACTCAATGTCATTCTTGGCTTCATAGTGAGTTCTGGGACAGCCTGAAGACATATGCGACCCTGTGTCCTCCCACCCTCACTAACCATCACCACTCCAAAAAGCTTGCCTGCATGTTCTTTGGCACCACTGAGAGATGGAGGCCTGTGTCCCTTCCCTTGAACAATGACCGAGTACCCTGAAGTCTGGCATGCTGAGACCTCACCTTGGTGCACTGGTCCATCTAAATATCCAGGTGAGAACCCTGCCATGAGCTACCTTGAGCAACCAACCAGGTGGGATTTAACTTGTAATCCTTTGCCTACACACTTTTCCCAGCTGACCTTCCTAGAAAGATCCCTGAAGGAGAGTTCGGCTATCTCCACCCCGTTCTGCTGGAATCCCTGACCCACACAGAGAATCTGTGAGTGTATAATAAAACAGTTCCTCAAAGACAGTGAGGTCGGGATGATTTGGTGATGTGATTTCCTCACGCAGTCGCTGGGATTCCCCAGCAGGTGATGAAAAGGTGTTTGGGGAGAACCACGCTCAGAGAAAATGGACTTAGGGGGAAGCCCTCTCCATCCAGGGCTGGTTTCTGTATGTGGGTATGCCAGCAGCTGAACTCTGCTTCCAAATTTAACTTCTCAGCCTCGGCCCCTCCTCTCCAAAGTAAGAGTCAGGGAGTGATTTCTACTCGATGAAACTGTAGGAAAGCAAAAGTACAAACGTATTCAGGATGGTTGCGAAGCCGCCTTCTGCTC
This sequence comes from Ellobius talpinus, assembly GCA_001685095.1. Lineage (NCBI taxonomy): Eukaryota > Metazoa > Chordata > Mammalia > Rodentia > Cricetidae > Ellobius > Ellobius talpinus. Next base: position 2,772 of record LOJH01040885.1, read on the forward strand.
CCTGCCTTGGCAGATCCACCCTGACTCTGTCAAAAACATTCTCCAGCCCAAGCCATTAGCTCCAGAGCCTCCCCTGGCTGCCTCCTTCCTCCGCAGTTTGCACCTTTCCAATAAAAGCTTCGCTTCTTGATTACAGAACAATGCTCCACCCTAATTGACTTCCAGGCATTAAAGATTTACGGAGATGATCTCAGAAGCTCCCCGGGGAGCAGGGGAAAGTGCCAAGCAGCATTGCGCCAGCCCGTGGGGCCCTGGTGCTGGCAGAGTGCTTCCAAAACCATGGCCCGACATTTTGTCAGAGCCCTTTCTAGGGAGCCCAAGTAAGGCAAGGGTTCTCTCTCCTGCCCTAAGTGCTGGAGTGGAGGACCCCTGGGGTCTTGGATCCTTGTCATTCACTGACCTGTGCTGCCCGGGCAGAGCTGGACAAAGACAGACAACCCTCGCTGAGTTGTCAACCACAGTTGACATGGAGTCTGTTGGGATGCAATGGAGTGAAAGGCACGTGTCTGACCCCAAGAAGGCAGCAAACACAAAATACAAGTCCTCTAAGGCAAGCAGGTACTCCGCAGATGAACTGACCAGAGCCAGGCCTTGGGCTCAGATGTATGCGGGGAAGGTGAGCTCTGGGTTGTTCACGCAGAAGGAACTGGGGGGCCAGCTGTACTAACTCAGAACACCATGCTCCAGACTGGAGAGATCAGCTTCACCCCTCCCCTCCTCCCCACTCTCTCAGAGCTTCTATTTGCACCTCACACCTAGTGTCTGTGGCGACCACATTTTTGGTATCATTATCCGCGGTTTCTGTATGTGTGCACTTCCTCATCATTCTCGCCCCCACCACCACCCGAGACTAAACTCTGGAGCTCATTCATACTAAGCATGTGGTCTAAACCACTAAGCTACATGCCTGACTCCAACCTGATAACCTGATTCCTTTTAAATGTCCTCATATCTTTTAAACCATCCTCACGGTTGCCATACCCTACGAAAGTGTTTTTGTGCCTTTAATCGCAATTCTTTTTTATTGCACTTATTTAGTATGTGTTTGTGTGGATACATGTGTACAAGCATGTGTGTACCTGTGGAGGTCAGAGGGCAGCTTGTGGGAGTTGGTTCTCCTCTTCTACCATGTAGTACTGGGGTTTGAAGTCAACTCATCAGGCTTGGCAGCAAAATGTCTTTACCCACTAAACCATCTCGCTAGCCCAACTTCAGTCCTTTAAAACATCTTAATATAGTGGTTCATTTATTTGTGTGTGGACGTAGTGTGTGTGTGTGGACATGCATAACACACCACGGGTGTGGAGATCACAGGACAGCTTGCAGGAACCGATTCTCTCCTGCTAACCCATTTGTCCCAGGACTCTAACTTAGGTCCTCAGTCATGATGGAAGACACCTTTACACCTGAGCCATCTCCCTGGCCCCTTAAACCTTTTGTTTTGTCTTGTTTGGGGTTTTTGTCTGTTTGTTTATTAGAACAGGGTCTCATGTACCCCAGACTGGATTTGACTCACTAAGTAGCTGAGGATGTCTTTGAACTCGTGACTTCCTACCTCTACCTCCTAAGTGCGGGGATTACAGGTGTATACTACAGTCCTCAACACAATCTCAAACCTTACAGTACCCCCCGGAGAGTGGCATGTTTGCTCTGTTCCCTACAGGGAACCAAGCACAGCCTGGGTGGGTAGCTTACCAAACATTCCATCTCCCAGCTGGGCCTGAATCTAGCTTGGTCCTTTGCTCTCAGTACTTAAGGACAAGGGGGTTTTGCTGGAACGGCTCCCGCTTTTCACCTTGTCCTGTCCACAGTTAGCCTTTGGCTGTGCCACCCTGAGGGTTTCCTGTGCCTTCCTCCTTCCCTGCCACCCACACTCATCAGCTCTGTCACTGAACCAGCTCCCTCCCTGACCTCAGGAGCCCTGGCCCCAGCATAGACTGTGGACTCAGCGAGCTCTGCGGCATTGGTCCCTCTTGTGACCCAGGGAGAAGAGAGAAGGGAAATTTCAACCCCTCCAGGCTCCACTCTGCTCCACAAAGGGGTGGGGTTTGTGATTAAGTTTTAATCTCCACTACACACACAACATACCCAGGGCACTTCCATGCCTCGTGGGCCCTAAAAGCCCCGATGGAGAATATTTAAGGCTTAGAGGAAGTCTATTGGGTGATAAAATATGTCCTGGGGAAAAGTTCACTTAAAGCAAATCTACTTAATGGGAGGTGATGTTTTATAATAAGTAGTGAGACTGAGGGGGCAGATGGAGGCTTAATCTTAAAAAACTGAAGCTTACGATCCTTGATTTATTATACATTTAACTGTATTTTTATTATAATTGATTCTGGGACAGTGTTTGAAGGATAGAAAGGTAAATCAAGACTTGTTTGGGGTTCACTTTTTCAGAAGACAAACACAACATGGCTAACTATAGAGATGGAGAGAGAGAGAGCAACACTCAAAAGCCCATCCTGCTCTTACAGAACATTGGAGTTTGGTTCCCAGTGCCCATGTCAGGTGGCTCACAACCACCTCTAACTCCAGCTCTAGGGGTCCGATGGCCCCTTCCAGCCTATACTGACACCTGCATTCACAAGTGCATACCCACACATGAGCACGCACATATACACACATATACACATAATAAAAAAGATAGCTAACTATGACACACGTATTTGACCTTCTCAGCAAGAGTTCTTTAAGGTTTATTTATTTTTATTTTATGTGTATGGATGTTTGAGTGTGTATATATGTTCCACGTGCAGGCAGTGCCTATAGGAGCCAGAAGGGCATTGGCTCCCTTGAAACTGGAGTTGCAGATAGTTGTGAGCTGCCGTGTGGGTGCTAGGAACCATCCTGAACATGTCCCCGGCTTCCCACAGCTTTTAAAAAAGGCAGCTTCTGCAAAATGGCCAAGGGCTCCTCCAGGGAAACACCCCCTTTCTGAAGCAAGGGTCTCTTACGTCTCTGCCTTCCTTCAGCTGTAAGCAGACATTCTGCCAGACCCTCATTTCCTTGGAGACTTTATATTACTAAATCATCCCTGAGCCATCACTGTCACCTCCCTCGGGGAAGCCCTGCATCTGTTGTCACACGGGCGATTTCACTTCGCGGCTGGTTGGCATCGTGATCACAGTACCGGGCGAGAACGGCCACAGGAAGCTACAGAGAGCTGTGAGTGAAGTCAGCTGTGCAAAGATCTGCCCGCGAGTGAAGATTTTACAGAGGCTGACCCCTGCGTCCTGACTTGTAATTATGGATAGTCCAAGAATAAATGTCCAATACTGAGGTTCCCTGTGCTCGGAAATAGGAATTAGCAGTTGCAAGTTCCAGGTAAAAAGGCTCCGCGGGGAGAGGTTTGAAGACGGGCTCACCGTAGGAAGGCGTTCTGCTCTAGGCGGCGCTCCTTCAGGCAGAGCCTGGAGTTTTGAACCCTGGAGCTGCGTCCCACACCTAAAGCTAGGACACTGAGAGTGCAAAGAATGCAAACAACTGCTTAGCACTACTGCCATCTGCTGAGCAGGACGCGCTTTACCAACTTTGTGGTCGCTGGGTCTCCAGAGAGTGACAGGTTGTGTGCATGGAACAGGCCTGCTACCTCCGGTCTCCCTGTACATAGGGTGTAGACTTTGTGAGCGCTAAGAAGGATTCAAATACCTTCCTCAAGATGGTCTTGAACCCCCTACACAGCTGAAGATAACCTTAAATTTATCCTCCCTTCACCCCCCTAAGTAATGAGATTACAGACCTGGTTCCCCACTCCGGGTTTATATAGAGCCGGGATCAAACCCAGGGCTTTGTGCAAGCGAGGCAAACACTACCAACAAAGTTTCACCCTCAGCCCCACTTCCTCCTATTTTACTTTATCTTATAAATACGGGTGCTTTCCTGCATGTGTGTTCATGAACCATGCATGTGCCTGACCCCTGTGGGATCTGTGGAACTGGAATTAGATAATTGTGAGCTGCCATGTAGGTGCTGAGAACTGAACCCAAGTAGGAGCAACAAGTGCTCCTGACACTAGGCCAGCTCAGTCTTCTCTCGCACTTTGAAGAAAACTCTTCTTCAAAAATCAAGATCAAGCCGGACGTGGCTTGCACACGCCTTTAATCCCAGCACTCGTGAGGATCTCTGCCAACCTGGTCTACACAGTGAGTTACAAGCCAGCCAAGGCTACACAATGAAGCCCTGTCTCAAAAAAAAAAAAGAATCAAGGTCAAATGTCCTATCTAGAAGGGCATCCATAATGCCCCAAAGCTGTTCTCATTTGTGTGTGTGTGTGTCCCTCTGAAACAGATTTTAGCGATTATGTGCCAACACTACTCCTTAAACATTCAATGAAAAAAAATATAAAAAATTCAATGATCCTTTTTCCTCTAGATAACAGAGTCCATGTTGGACTGTCAGTACTTATTCTTAGCATATGTCCCAACTTCCTACTGCACTGAGGGTGCTGATTTAACACTCACTGAATGAACAGTCAGGTGCGGGGTGCACACAAGTGCAGGGATACACACAGGTGCAGGGAGCATACAGGTGCAGGGTGCACACAGGTAAGGGGTGCACACAGGTGCAGGGATGCACACAGGTGTGAGGTGCACACAGGTGCAGGGATACACACAGGTGCAGGGTGTGCACAGGTGCAGGGTGCACACAGGTGCAGGAGTGGGTGCACACATATGCAGGGTGCACACAGGTGCAGGGGTGGGTGCACACAGATGCAGGGGTGCACACAGGTGCAGGGATGCACACAGGTGCAGGGTGCAACACGTTCAGGATACACACAGGTGCAAGGGTACACACAGGTGCAGGGTACACACAAGTGCTGGGTGCACACAGGTGCAGGTTTGCACACAGGTTCAGGGTACACACAGGTGCAGGTGCATAGCTGTAACTCAGGCACTTAGGCTAAGGTAGGAGGTTTACAAATTCAAATCTAGCTTGGACTATATATTAAGACCCTGTCTTTAAAATAACGAACAAGCACCATGATCATGCCAAGTGGTCCTTGATTCATCAAAGTATGTCAATCTTCTGAACTCATTTTTTTTTGAGACAGGGTTTTGCTGTATCTTTGGAGTCTGTCTTGGAACTAGCTCTTGTAGACTAGGCTGGCCTTGAACTCAGAGATCCACCTCCCTAAGAGCTGGGATAAAAGGCATATGCCACCACCACCTGGCTGAACTCAATTTTTTTTAATGAGGTAAAAGCTACGCAACATAAAATTTACTGTTTTTAATGACTTTAAAAATATACAATTCATTATATTGTATTTAATGGCTTTTTAATGTATTTAAAGTGTCACATACCATTATCACTAAATTAGTCCAAAACACTTGAAAAGGAAGCCACATAACCATAACAGTCAACCCTCGTCTCCTCAGCTCCCAGCTTGGCAACAATGAAATTAGCTCATCTCTATGGATTCTCTCTCTCTCTCTCTCTCTCTAAGTGGTAGCATCTTTAAAATGTTTAATATTTGTTTATTGTGTGTGCATGTACACATGTGTGCACCACAGTGCTCAGATGAAGGACAGAGCACAGCTCTTGGGAGTTGGTTCTCTGCTTCCACCACATGGGGCCTGTGGATCACATCACATGATTGTGTGGATCACACTCAAGTGTCAGTCTTGATAACAAGTGCCTTAACCCACTGAGTGACCTCATTAGTCCTTTCATTTTCTTATTCTAGATAATTTCTCATAAATTAGACCACATATTCCATAGCCTTTTACATCTGGCCATATACATTTGGTGCATCCATTCACTAATTACTTGATGGCCATTTGAGCTGTTTCTTCCTTTTAGCTAAAATAGATAATACTGCTAAAACTCTAGTGGACAAGTTTTTATGTGAACATACGCTTGTTTTCTTTAGATAATATGTCTAGAAATGAAATAGCTGTGACATTTGATAATCCTAGTGTCTTAGTTAGGGTTTCTATTGCTAAGATGAAATGCCGTAACCAAAACACAAGATGGGGAGGAAAGGGTTTCTTTGGCTTAGACTTCCATATCACTGTTCATCATAAAGGAAGTCACAGGAACCCAACAGGACTGAAACCTGGAGGCAGGAGCTGATACAAAGGCCATGGAAGGGTGATGCTTACTGACTTGCTTCCCATGGCTTGCTCAACATGCTTTCCTAGAGAACACAGGACCACCATCCCAAAGATGGCACCACCTACAATGAGCTGAACCCTCGTACATCAACCACTAGTTAAGAAAATGCCTTAGAGCTGGGTCTTAGGGGGCATTTTCTAAATTGAGGTTCCTTCCTTTCAGATAGCTCTAGCTTGTGTCAAGTTGGCATAAGACCAGTCAGCACAACTGTCAGCTTGACACACAAACACATCACTGTAAGCCACAATCTTTCCTTTCTCATCCATCCCCAAGATCTCACATTAAAAACACACATAACTATAAAAGTCCCACAGTCTTTACAAATTCAAACACATTGAAATTTTCGTCCCTTTAAAATAGCTGATGTCTTTCAAAATCGGAAGTTTAGTTCTCCCATTGTGGGCTTCAGACAGTTTCTTTTTACTATAAGCGACATCCCTATATCTTGTGTGAGTGTGTGTGTGTGTGTGTGTGTGTGTGTGTGTAACATGACATGCATGTGGAGACCAGAGGACAACTTGGAAGAGTCAGTTCTCTCCTTCTATAACGTGATACCTCGATATCAAACTCAGGTTGTCAGGCTTGGCAGCAAGTGTCTTTAACCACTGAGCCATTTTTCTGGTCCTGCTTCTGAGTATGGGTATGTATATATACCCCGTGCATGTGTGGTGCCTGCAGAAGCCAGAAGGGGGCAGTGGATCTCCTAGAAAGAGACTTACAAATGTTTGCGAGTCACCATGTGGGTGCTGAGAACCCAACTCAAATCCTCTGCAAGAACAAAAAGCAAGTCAGCTCTCCAGCCCCCTTCTTTCGCTTTTGAGACAGGATCTTGCTATGAAGCCCAGGCTGACCTGGATGCATGCCCACTTATCTTATCCTCCCAGGAGCTGAGAGCATAGGCTTGCACCACCACTCACACCTTGCACAAGCACATTTGAAGTTATTTTTAATTCCCTATCTTATAGATATCTTGTAATTTGTTTAGGATTGTCAAAGACAAACTATTTACTTAGTACATATATTATTTCCCCTGTAGAAAAAAGATCAGAATCTGGAGAACAGATTAGAATAAAGAAAGTCGGGACTATAGCCTAGTGGCAGAACACCTGTCTCCTTTGCACAGTCCTGGCTTCTATACCCAACACTACACACACAAAAAATGGGACAGTAAGAGATCCCACTTTGGGGCTGGGGAGATGGCTCAGTGGATAGGAGGCTGGGGAGGTGGCTCAGTGGACACATGGTGGCTCAGTGAATACAATGGGCTGAGAGGCTGCTCAGTGGACAAACGCGGGGCTAGGGGGAGTGGCTCAGTGGACACATGGGATTGGGGGTGGCTCAGTGGACACATGAGGCTGGGAAGGGTGGCCCAGTGGACAGGGGGCTAGGGAGGTGGCTCAGTGGACACACAGGGCTGGGGAGGTGGCTTAGTGGACACACAGGGCTGGGGTGGTGGCTCAGTGAACACACGGGGCTGGGGTGGTGGCTCAGTGGACACACGGGGCTGGGGTGGTGGCTCAGTGGACACATGGGACTGGGGTGATGGCTCAGTGGTTACACAGGGATTGGGGGTGGCTCAGTGGATACACAGGGCTGGAAGGGAGTAGCTAAGTGGACACACTGGGCTGGGGAGGTGGCTCAGTGGACAGGGGGCCAGGGAGGTGGCTCAGTGGACATACAGGGCTGGGGTGGTGGCTCAGTGGACACATGGGGCTGGGGTGGTGGCTCAGTGGACACACAGGGCTGGGGAGGTGGCTCAGTGGACACACGGGGCTTAGGGGTTGCTCAGTGGACACACTGGGATGACCTGGTGGCTCAATGGTTACATGGAGCTGGGGTGGTTCAGTGGTTAAGATCACTTACTGCTTTTGCAGAAGCCCCAAGTTCAGTACCCAGCACCCATTTCAGATGGTTCCCAACCACCTGTAACTCCAGCTCCAGGGGGTTCCATATACTGCTCCGAGGATACTCACATACCCCTTCCAATCTGAACATATATAATTAAAACTTTGGGAGATAGATAACAATTTTTAGGAGAGAGATAGCACCTTGATTTTTTTCATGCAGCCTGCCATCACAGGGAGGCTGAGATTTTCAATTTTACTTGACAGATGGGAAGTGATAATGCATGTCTTTCTTCTGGAGAGAGCGAGCACGAATGCCAAAGAACAGAGGTGGGAAGCTTAGGCAGGGTGTGTGTGGTCCGAAATGAAGGAACGACGACAGCCCTACCGTTCATGTGAGGCCGCTCCTGCTCCTGTCTGTGGGCAGCAGGGACAGCAGAGCTCCCAGCTCTGCCCCTCGTCCCCCTGATTCAGCATAGCCCTTGGTCTCTGCTTCCTGCAGGACAGGAGAACTGTGCTTGCCATCACTAAGCCGATCATTAAAGTCCAAAACTTATTTTGAATTGAACCAGTTACATCCTGGACAGCAAAGGCAGATGAAGCCGATCCATGCAGACAAAGCTTTTCACCTTCAAAATAGAAATAAATGCTTTGGGGGGAAGGAAAGCATGCCTAACTGGGGCTTTGAGATGCATGAATTGAATAATACAGCATCCTGTTGCTGAATAAAATCATTGTGCTGGTTTCTGTGCTCCTCAGTGGTTTCCATCGAAGCTCCTTCCCTGCCTTCTGCATCCCACGTAAGAAGCTGTTTTCTCTCGTCCATCTCTGTGTAGGTCACCATGCTTAGGTAAGAAGCTACAGCGCTCCTTGCTTGCTTTCTCTTTCGCACATTTCTATAGTCGCTCCTGCAATTATGTTGCCTTACTGAGGACGGCTAAAAATGTACCTGCAGCAAGAGCTTGTAAATGCAAGATAAATGCTTGATGAGCTGCAATTAGGGGTTCCCGAAAATAAATACCAGGTGAAGGCTGGCACTGCGCATCAGAGAGCGCGGGAAGAGGTGAGGGGCACATTCCCTTCGTTTTTAACAAAGGACCAAAATGAAGGAGACTCATCAGTAATACCGCCACTTAGAGATAACTGCCTTTAATAGATGACATCATTAACAGAGGCTACTGACCCTCTGCCTTGGCAGACAGATCAACCCAAGTGTCCCAGAAAGCAATTTCAAAGGTGCGGGACACACAAAGCTTCCCGTGTATGGAATCTGTGTTTCAGCATGACAGCTGTGGAGGAGCCCAGCCTGCGCTGGAGATAAATGCCAGGGCAGAGAGGAAGAGGAAGAAAAGCCCTGTGTTCTCCCTTCCTTCCTTCTTCAGTCTTATGTCGGGGGCCAGCCTCGACAAAATTACCTTTCTTCCAGAGTGGAGGCATGGGGATTTAGAAATATAGTAAAGAATACAAAAACGCAAACAAAAGTAATAAAACACAGAAACATATAGGGTGGTATCAGGAGGGAATTTCTGGGAGTACTGAAAACTCGTCCACTTTAATTTCCAACTGGTTAATACACCCCGATTTCAAACAGTAGGAGGAGAACAGAAGGACCGCATTAACCTACAAACTGAAAGTCATTCAGCATCATGCCCTTGACTCATGCCCTAGACCAAACACTGTAGGCAAACCACTCCCTGGGTGGAATCCCAAGTTATCTCCATAAAGGGAACTGGAACTTAGTTGGATCCTTAGACTTTTGTTTTAGGTAGAAACCAACTACCCTATTTCACAAGCATGAGGGCTGGCAACTAGCCACACCTGTTTACAGTAGCATTGCGAGAGCAGAACTCTGATTTACTAAGTGGGACCTTTGTTTTGAGTTAGAAGCACAATAATCGTATATGAACTAAAAACAAGTCCCAAACTCTCTGACCTTTGGCCTCTTTGGGCCTTCACAGTCTTACACACACACACACACACACAGGAATAATGTGCTTCAGACGAGGTTAATCTTTATCTCGATCCCACAGGAGCTCCAAAAGGTAACACACAGCCCACCTTGGGAAAGGCAAGGGCTTTTCCTCCACATCAGTCAGGCATTGGTCTCAGGCTGCCACGGTCAGGAAGGCAAACAGCGTACTTTCCAGGTCTTAGCGGCCAGGGTGTCCTCAGCTGTTCGAGGGCAATCCCTAAGGCAAGATGAAGTGTGGGGTGCAGGCTGCAGCGCCTGCTTCAGCTCAGGATCTGTACACAGAAGCAGTAGAAAGCGCCTGCTCCCTGCACTCTTTGCTGCTGTGTAGATCCAAATCCAGATTTGCCTTCTGACGCAGGGCACCCTTCCATGTTGCACCCACTATGTCGGGTACTGGAGCTAACTTGCTCCAGCCTTGGTTATGTCTGAAAGAAGTTTCTGGATGCAAAGCGAGAGCCCTCCCCGCCCCCAGCCACATCCATGGGATGAAGCTTCTGTCTCCCTCATTTAAATACTGAGTTCATAACATCAATATGATAGTGGGAGGGCTATGGTGAGAGCTTCAGGAAACCAGTGAGGAGCAATTAGGAAATGAATAGGATTGGTGTCCTTGGAAACACAGTGTGGGGTGGGGTTACGGTTCTCACAGAGGACCAGAGTTCAGTTCCCAGCACCACATCAAAAGGATCACAACTACCTGTAACTCCAACTCCGGAGCTCTTACGCCATCTTCTGTCTTTGGAAGGCAACTATAACCTATGTGCTCGCGCGCACGTGTGTGTGTGTGTACATGGGTGTGTGTGTGTGCTAAGCCAATGTTTAAATAAAACACACGAGAGCTTGTTTCTTCTCTCCCTGTCATCTTCTTTGTGTGAGATGATACAGTGAGAACTCCAGACTTGAAACAGGTGCTCCTCAGATACCAGCTCTGAGGAGGACTTGGATGTTCGAGCCATGATTTGTTCAGAACACCACCATCTGAGAAGGAACTGCATTAGCTACTTTCCTCCTCCGTGTTATAAAACACCTGGCAGAAGCAACCAGAGAAAAGAAAGGTTTATTTGGGCTCACAGTTTTGGGGTGCAATCCACTAAGGCTGAGAAGGCATAGCAGCAGGTGGCTGGTCACGGCACAAATGCAGTCAGGAAGCAGAGAGATGAACGCTGCTGTGGGCTCACGTTCTAATTTCCGTTCACTCTGGAGCACCCAGTCCCTGGAACGGTTCTGCTCACATTTAGGGTAGATCTTTCTACTTCAATAAACCCAGGCTAGGAACCTCCCTAAAGACATACACCAAGATGCATCTTCTGGGTGATTCTAGATCCTGTCACAGTGGCAGTCAGTATTGCTATCACAGCGCAGATTGCTATCCTAGAGGTCTGCCATCTCCAGGCAGCAGGTCACGTAGGGAGTAGAAACAAAGATGGCCAGTCATTGCCAAGTTTAGTCTTGACGCCCGGTCAGGAGATCTGCCTGGATTTTGAACTTCTCAGTCTCCAGACCCGTAATAAATGCTGAGTCATCCCAAGACAACTATCTTTTTGTTAGAATTATTTCAAAAAAGATATTTGAAAGCTGAGGGCTGTAGCAAGCATCTGTACTCCCAGGCCTCCTACAGTAAGATTGAGACAGAATTCCTGGAAGCTAGCATAGCATAAGGGAAGAAACAGTGAGCAGGGAACCATGTCACAAACAAGGTAGAAAGTGAGGACCAACATCCAATGGTGTCCTCTGACCTCCAAATCCATGCTATGGCAAGTGTACACATTCTCTCTCTCTCTCTCTCTCTCTCTCTCTCTCTCTCTCTCTCTCT
>LOJH01040886.1:0-11590 GCA_001685095.1 Ellobius talpinus
GTAGCTGGGCCAGGATGAGAAGTGTGTATAGTGGCTAGTTTCATGTCAACTTGATATGAGTTACCTGAAAGATTATGTTGGCTAGTTTTATGTCAGCTTGAAACAGACTAGAGTTATCTGAAAGGAGGGAACCTCAATTGAGAAAACGCCTCCATAAGTTCTGGCTGTAGGGCATTTCTTAATTAGTGATTCATGGGAACGGCCCAGTCCATTGTGGATGGTGCCATCCTTGGGTTGGTGGTCCTGTGTTCTATAAGAAAGCAGGTTGAGTAAGCCAGTAGGCAGTACCCCTCCATGGCCTCTGTATCAGCTCCTGCCTCCAGATTCCAGTCCTGCTTGAGTTTCTGTCCCGACTTCCTCCAGTGATGGACTATGATGTGGAAGCGTAAGCCAAATAAACCCTTTTCTCCCTAAATTGCTTTTGGTCATGACATTTCGTCATAGCGTTAGTAATACTAATGGGGTATTGCTGTGATAGACCTGACCATGTTGATTTGGGTATGGTTGTGGAAGGACTTTGGAACTTTGGGCTAGAAAAGCCATTGAGTGTTGAGAGCTCAGTGGGCTGTTCTGTAGGAGCTTGGAAGATGAGAATGTCGGGAGCGGTGCAGAAGATGGAGGCCTGGCCTGTGAAGTTTCTGAGGGAAGCAAAGACTTTCCCAGGCCTTTTGTGTGACGCATCTGCGGTGTCTGGTCAGCTGGGGCTGAAGAATCAGCTGTGACTAACAAGGAACCAGAAACATTAAAGTTAAACCTTTGCTTTGCTGGAACAATGGATGTTGGTCATTTGGGGCTAAAGAATCAGCTGTGATTAAGAAGAGACCAGCATCAATAAGGTGAAGTCTTCTGGGACACGTTTGCTCAGGGTCAGCACAGAGAAGATGACGTACAGGTTTTGCCAAGGTTTTACTTGGGCCGGCAGCTGAACTTCATAGTGTTAGAGTCATCCAAGGTGGTCCTGGTTTTGAAGGCATGAAGGAGACATGGAGAGCAACTGAGGCTTGTCACTGTGTGGCAGGGCTGGAGTCCCTGAAGAGATTCCAGGAGAGGCTGTTGGTGAAGATGCAGCCCAGTTGCAGCAGCAGACTCCAGCATTTTGGAGATGACCACCAAGAACCACAGCAGTGGTTGAGTGGAATCAGCTGGAGCCTAGAAGACACATTATGTGTGATGCAGAGGGCGGAGTCAGAGAAGTGACCCAAACCCATTCGAGGAGGACAGACAATCGTGAATCAATCCTGGACATTGGATAACGAGATAGTTAAACTGTGGGGGTTTGGTTTTGCTTTGTTCAGATTGTGATTGTGCCCTGGTTCTTCCCTCTTGCAGTAAGAAAGTATTTAATTTATTTTTGATTTTTACAGGACCCCACAGTTGAGAGACTTTGAACTTTCAAAGAGACTGGCTATTTTAAAGAGACTGGATTGGTTTTTGTTTTTTTTTGAGAGAGGGTTTTCTGTAGCTTTGGAGCCTGTCCTGGAACTAGCTCTTGTAGACCAAGCTGGCCTTGAACTCACAGAGATCTGCCAGCCTCTGCCTCCTGAGCGCTGGGATTAAAGGCGTGCGCCACCACCACTGCCCAGCAAGAGACTGAATTTTTAAAGGCTGGAATTTTTAAAATTTGGGATGTTTATATTGTAATGTTGATATTAACGTGATCTTGAGGAAGGAAGAACTGTTAATCCTGAGATTCTCTGGTGAAAAACCAGTTTTACCATTTTAGGCCAAATTAAAGCAAGTTTTATTAAAATGTTAAATACTGACCAAGATGGAATTTGATCAGGACCACTCCCTGGAACTATCCCAGTTGAGTGGCCCCAAGAAACATGTTGTCGGGGCTTTTATGGACAAAACTCACAGGCCACCATACTTTCCCACGAAGCTTTGTTATTTTTCAAGAACTACCCCTTCCAGCATCCCAGGAAGTTGCCTGGTCTCTGGGCAGGTGGGGCTTACAAGGTTAATTTAGGGCATAACTGAACAAGAAAAGAATGATTATGGCTTAAGAGGAGTGTGTTCGTATGTCAGGTTGACAAGGGGTCAGTGTGATATCCTGTTCCTCCTGAATCTGGGAACCAGGAGAAGCGACGCCAACGTCCCTGTTGCCCTGCGGCTTCTGCCTTTGCAGAGCTGGGAGGGGAAGAGAAGGAGCCAGTCTCAAGTCTACACTGTAGACAACCACTGTACCCACTGGATTCGGGGAGATTTTCTTGGATAATTGTTTCTTCATTTGCTGCATACACCTTAGAGCCATTTCCAGAGACCACAGGTGGTGTTTTTGTAAGGACCCCCTCAGCAGCTTCTCTGGGGAGCAGAACTCTGTGATGCTGTGCAGAAGCGCAACTTTAGTCTTGTTAGCTTATGGTACCTTTTGTTTCCTTTACAACTCTTAACTCCTTGTTCTGCTGCTTTGGTGTTCAACCTAGGACTTAGTGTGTCTTTAAGGTACTGCCTCCTCCCTTGGAGCGTGTGCACCAGAGTCAGGGCTTTGAGTGTGTGCACCAGTGTCAGGGCTTTGAGTGTGTGCACCAGAGTCAGGGCTTTGAGTGTGTGCACCAGAGTCAGGACCTGTAGAGTGGCTCTTACTTACACATTGCCCTCTGGCCTCTGCTAATATGAATCCACACATTTACACTTTGTCTTGTGTGGTTGTGAATCCACAGCATGTTGTCACTAATTTAGCTTATGGCTCTGTGAAAAGGATATGAACAAAAAGAAGAAATTTTTCGTATTTCCCCATATGCCTTTTTCCCAGTGTCCTTCTTTGCTTCATATAGATGCAGATTCCCATCTTACTATTTTCTTCTGCCTAAAGGACTTCTGAAAACATTTCTTGTAGTGATTGCCGTGGGCAGTGGATCCTTTTAGATCTTACGTCCTTTTCTGGCAGCGTGAATGTTGGCAAGTGGCTCTGATTAATACAAGTGTGATTTTTCTGCATGCCTCTTTATTGGCTCCAATTCTCCCCTGAGGGTGCCCCTCCCCCAGCCATCTTGACGCTCTCTGCCTAGCTACTGTCCCCCATCCTCCCTTCTCACCTTCTCTCTTTTTTTTCTTTTACGTTTTTACTTCTCCTTCCATGAAGTTCATTTCCCTTTTGTTGTGTACAGAGGGGAAGTGAATTCCCTGAAGGACTCTGGCTGTACGGGCCCTCTTCTTACCCAGTTTATACAGTTTAGAATCCTGGGGTGAGATTAGCAACTTTATTAAATCACCACTTCCTCTACCTCTTGTTAGATCTTCACACACTATTATGGGCTTTTTACATAGATAATTTAATCCTGATTAGATAGTAAACATTTGGGGTTTTTTTGTTTTGTTTTGTTTTTCCGAGACATGGTTTCTCTGTAGCTTTGGGGCCTGTCCTGGAACTCGCTCTTGTAAACCAGGCTGGCCTCGAACTCAGAGATCCGCCTCTGCCTCTGCCTCTGCCTCCCAAGTCCTGGGATTAAAGGCGTGCGCCCCCACTGCCTGGCTTTGTTTTGGTTTTTATTTCCTAATTTTTACTTTGGTACTTTTGCTTGGCATGAGGAATCTAGAAGGATAATGTGAAATCACATTCATGATGGCAGAGTCCTGACTGCTCCTGACTTGGAAGGAAGCAAGTGATCATTTGGTAGCCAGCTAGAAGCTGGGATGTGAAAGAGACTGCACCATCACTTGTCCCACCATACACCTGTAACAGGCATTCTTTGGGCCACCAATTAGCTCCCAAATCATGACACAGAGACTTCTTACTAGTTATGAATGTTCGCCCTTATCTCATGCTTGTCCCACTAGCTCTTATAACTTATTGCAACCTGTTTCTCTCCATCTACATTTTGCCTTGGGGCTTTTTACCTTTCTTGTATTCTGTATGTCCTACTCCATGACTGGCCCCAAGAGTCTCCCTATCTTTCTCTCTTGTTCTCTCTTCTTCACTTTCTCCGAGCCTAGATTCTTCCTCCTACTTATTCTCTGTCCACCAGCCCCGCCTATCCCTCTACTTCCTAGCTATTGGCCATTCAGTTTTATATTAGAATAACCAGGTGCCTTAGGCAGGCAAAGAAACACATCTTTACATTGTTACACAAATGTAGCACAGCTTTACATAGTTAAATATTCCACAGCATAAACAAATGCAATAAACACACCTTTGCCAAGTTAAATAGTTGCCAGCAGCCGCCCTCCTTCCAGTGACCCCTCCCACTTGCTTATTTTTCACAAATAAATGTATGTTTTGGTAAGTTACAATCTATTCTTTCTTCCTTAGAGCTTTTGTTATTATGATACAGTTACATCTTTGAAGCTTGTTGAAGTTCTATTATCCTGAAACTCTTAATGCTACTTGTTTTGCTAGTAGGTAGATTCCAGCAAACAGACTTTATAAAAGCAGTGTTGACAGTTTTGTAAATATGCAGCTCATAGCATAGTGTATTTGGTGTTGACTCAGAAGAAGCACCTACCCTGGGGCTGGATTTCCTGAACGTTCCAACCTCCTAGAGCCTTGGACCATATTGTTTCCACGGTATTGGTATTGGTTTCTACTCACATGCTGTTTTGCCTTCATTTCCCTTTGAAAATTTTTTCTTTTTGCATGTTTCTTTTCAGTTTTCTGAAGCTACTCTTTAAAATAATCGTTGTGCCTGGGATGTAAATGGTAATGTACTTAAGATTCCTGCTTGTCTGCAGTGCCTTTTCAAGTCATACTTAGTTTGGCTGGACAAAGAATTCTAGTGGCAAAATAATTTTTCTCATAATTGTAAAGGACTCATCTCGTTACCTTCTAGTGTAGCATCCAGACTTTTTTTTAATTTACTGTTTTGTTTTGTTTTTCGAGACAGTTTTACTGTGTAGCTCTGGCTATCCTGGAATTCACTCTGTAGACCGGGCTGGCCTCAAACTCACAGAGATCCGCCTGCCTCTGCCTCCCCGAGTACTGGCATACACCACCACTACTTGGCCCCAGAGTCTCATTATTTTGAAGATACCTTCTTTGAAAGATACCTTAAAATGTAGTTAATACTTTCAGTTTTATAATTTCTAATGTTGGATCAAGGTTGTTGTTTGTCTTTCCCTTCATTTTCAAGGCTGAATGATTTTCCATGTAGTCTTTCTTCTCATGTGATAAGTCAGGGACTCTAAGGTCTTAGATTTGGAGAGTGTGCTGTTGGGAAATATTATTTTAAGGTGGGTTGCTTTTGTTTATGTTGCATTTAACTCTGTGAAGCTGTGATTCTCTGCCTGTTTAAAACACCTGATGGACTAATAAAGAGCTGAACAGCCAATAGCAAGGCAGAAGCAAGGATAGGTGGGGCTGGCAGGCAGAGAGGATAAATAGAAGGAGAACTCTGGGCAGAGAGGAATAGTAAGAGAAAGAGAACAGGAGAGGAGGGCACCAGGGGCCAGCCACCCAGCTACACAGCAAGGCATGGAGAAAGAAGCAAAGAAAGGTATACAGAAATAAAGATAAAAGCCCAGAGGCAAAAGGGTAGTTGGGATAATTTAAGAAAAGCTGGCAAGAAACAAGCCAAGCTAAGGCTGGGGTGTGATTTATTTGGGAACTGGGTGGCAGGCCCCCTAAAAAGCCAAGAGAGTAAAATATCCTACAATAGTGTGCCTCATAGTGCTTAAGATTAGAAAAGGGATATGTCAGTTCATCTGTAGTGACAGATGGATCATAGAAAATTTAAATTTTTTTAACAAAATGTATGGTGTGAGTGGGTATTGAGAGCACACGTTCGTAGTCGGAGGTTGATACTGCCTTTCTGCCGTATGGATTCTGGGACCACACTCAGATCCTCAGTGTTGGTGGCAAGCACCTTTACTCATTAAGCCATTTTACCATCGCTGCACTATTTTTTTTTTGCTTCAAGTGTAGAGCTGGTAAGTTACTTGCCGAGAGATGGTTACTTGTATCCAGTGTGGCTGCCTTTGGAACCATCTGTGATACTTTAAAGTACCTGGTACCCAAGTCTTACCTAAGATGTTCTCACAGAGTCTGTCTGGAATAGAGTTCTATTTCAGCACTGGAAGTGGTAGAAGTATTCCAGGAGCTCTGAGAAAAATTTAGGGTTGAAAGCCATTGCTCTAAAATATCAATAGTAGCGTGCTGTGTTAGCCAGGTTTCTGTTGCTATGATGAACACCATTAACAAAAACATCTTGGGGAGAAAAGGGTTTATTTCACCTTATAATATACAGTCCATTACTGAGGGAGTCAAGGCAGGAACTTAAAGTGGGAACCTGGAGGCAGAAATTGAACCAGATACCATGGAGAAACCCTCCTTACCTGCTTGTACTTCCTGGCTCAGCAGTTTGCTGTCTTATACACCACAGTATCACCTGACCAGGGGCGGTATCACCTACAGTAGGCTGAGCTACATCAGTCATCAGCCAAGAAAATGCCCCACAGGCCAATTTATGGAGGCATTTTCTCAGTTGAGGTTCCCTTTTCTCTAGCTTATGACAAGTTGGGTGTCAAACCAGTACACACACACTGTTCCCATTTTGTTTATGTTGTCCAGGTGGGGTAGTCCACACAGCTCTAGTGTATTTTGAGGGCAGGAAGGGTTCCCGTTAGAAAACAGCTTGTGACAGCCTGGGTGCCTAGGACCTGCTGCTGCTAGGACCGACTTAGATCCAACATGTAATCCCCAAGCCTGGTCTCTCAACAGCTTCCTTTGAGACTTTGGGGTATAGTTGTGTGGATGGATGAAGCAGGAGGTTTTGGGTGTGCTTGTTATAATCTGGTGGCTGTCACGGAGAGAGGAATAAGAGGAAGAGACAAGTCTTGCCATTACCAAACCTGGTGCTGCACGACTCCTTTCTGCTAATATTGCATCTGGATGATTGCTTTCAGGAACATGGATGGTAATGATGGTCCTGTGGCCTCAGGTCACTTAGTGATGTTTCCTCCCTTCTTTCTTTCCTCACTGTCTCATTATGTAGCCCAAAGTGGCATCAGCTTTGAGTAGCCAGCCCTCCGGCCTCAACCTTCTGGTATTATAGGCCTGTGCTACCATGTTTGCTTTACTCGATTTTTAGAGTGTATATCACCATGAGCTTACACAGTTCTTATTTCATTCTTGGGGGCCGGGGCTGTCGTCGTGGTTTCCCTCCCAATATCCAGACATCAATCTAGGTAGTGTGGAATACTGGGTCACAGTGTCCTCAGGACCTCAGGCCAAGCTTAGAAGATGAGAACATTTCTGTCAGTCCTCAGGAAACAGTTTGCCTGCTTTCTGAAAGGAGCTTATACTTCACACCCTCCCAGTCTGAAAGCCTGCCCTGCTGATGTTACTTCCCTTTTCTGTCCCTGCTGTTTAGTTCATCTTGGGTTTGTTATTCTGGGTGAAGTACAGGGTAGATGTAAGCAGCTGAGGTCAGCTGCCAAGACTCAGCTGAACCTGTTCTGTCAAGTCGAACCCGAGTGTTGCCTCATCATGGCTGTTTGAGGAAGTAGAATGGCGTGAACAATTCTTAAGACAGAATTTAAATAAAATTACTTCCTGGGGTTGAAGAGATGGCTCCGTCTGTAAAGTGTTTTTGCCTTACAAGCATGAAGACCCAAGTTTAATTCCTAGAATTGTGTCAAAAAGCCGGGTGTGGTGACATGTTTGGAGACAGGCAGATCCCGGGACAGCCATCCAGGTCTGCGAGAGACCTTGTCACACAGAAGATGGTAACATCTGAGGTGGTACAGTTCCGGCAGGCTCTTTCCCAGTCATCCAACCCTAACGTCTGGAAAATCTTAATATCTTCTGGAAATTATATCCTAGTTTTATTATCTGTAGCTTGGAGTAGAAAACTATAGGTTATCACAGAATGTATGTTTCAACTTCTGAAATATGAATTTGTTTTTGAAACTGAGTGTTCCTTGATATACTTAAGAGGAGTTTTGCAACCTCTGTCATTGAATAGAAAGGGTATTTTGGTACTGGTGTTCTTGTCTCCACTGTAAAAAAAATGATTTTGTCTTTCATAAAACATAAATTGCTTGTCGCTGAGTGTCATTGTGTCTGAATGCATCTGTCTGACAAGGACGTTATAGAACTAAGGACCCTAGGTGGAGTGCTGGGAGATGACATCACCTCATTATTGTCTGTGGGAAGTGAATGAGAATTCATGGCAGTTCTGTATGGCACAGTGGAATTTAGTTGGCTCTTAGGAAAGACATGTTTTCCTGTAACGTGTTAAGTAGAACATGTTACCTTCGTCTTTAGCTAGCATAAATTCGAAGGTTCCGTTTTCAAGAGTGCTGGGTTATTTGCAGTGGGGAGGATTCATTTTTTCGTAACATTCTCGTAACAACAGGAATGTACTTCATCATGTGACTTTACTAAGGGCAGAGTGAACCACAGCCCACTGTGCTCCTCTTCCAGGAGTGAGGAATGTTAATATCTCCATGGAGCTAGGTTTTTCCTGATGGAACCATGGCAACCAGCTGCCCTTACAAAGTGACTGGCCTCCCCAAACATGGAGCCCCCCACACAAACATTTGACTTTCTTCAAGGCTGTAATATTAGAGCAAATTCCTTGTCTTTGCCGAACATAAGATTCATTGTGAGAATCTTCCAGCATTACATGGATTCAGGGATTCAGTTTTTCTTAAAATCTGACTTTCCATAAGCAACTTTTGTAGCAGAATTCTGTTAATTTCAGTGTGCTTGTGAAGGAGGGTCATCTTGTTTTTGAGGTTCTCAGGAGGGTTTTATCCTGCATGCTTGCCTTGTTCCACAGGGATGGCTGGAGTTTCCTGGTGGTGGCAAACCTATCTCACAGTAGGAGGCATCACGTTACCTTTCTTGGTCATTTCCTCCTTTGCTTTTATTTATGCCTACAGTTCATCAGAATCTGGTGCCGTTGCAAAATGGTTTGGACTGGCCAAATTCTAGGGATTAATGGTGAAAATTAAACTATTTGGTATGAAACCTGCAGAAAGATGCTGCTTTGGGTTGGATATCTTAGGGCATGAGTGAACGGGGCAGCTTCCCGTGTCTTGTATCTTGCTTCTGAGTCATAGCATTCCNGCGGGGGGAGGAAGGTGCAACTCTTTGTATTAACAGACCCTGTATAAGAGACCTTTCTTATAGCAGAAAGTCGATAGTGCCATAGTTAGCTGAAAATGCGTGTTTGGGTGGTGTTCCCTCAGGACTGACAACTTTCTTCAGCTTGTCTTCAAATGCCAAAGAGATTTATTATCTCAACTCTGTACACATCTGTTTTGCTTTGCATGACTTTTCTCAGTGGCATCAAGACTTGTAACGATCTGGTTAACGTGATTCAGGTGTTGGTCGTCTCTTTTGTAGGAGTAGAGTTCTCATTCCTTAAAGCCCCATTAGTGCCCTCTTGACTGAACACCTTTTAATGGATCTGCCTTTAGCACCCAGGCTGAGCTCCTGTCAGCCCCAAATTTCCAAGCCTTTGCAACTGTCCTTCCCGTAGGGCAAAGTTCAGCCCCTCCAGAAGTGGTTTGTTCTTCCATCCGAAAAACGGCTACGCCCAAGTCACCAGGTTGCTCTCCAGTGTTTGCCTTACATTGTTGCATTTCTTATATCAATTACAGCACAGTACTCTCTGTAATGCTTTGTGGTGATTTTATCTTCCAAATTCTTGTGCGTTTTTCAGCACCATTCATCTAGTTGTCACTGGATTTTTCTTGTTTGCTTTATTTTTTATATCTCGGTTGTAATATCTTTGAAGGAAACTTTTTTAAAAAGTATACTTTAATATCTGTCCCCTGGGGATAAGGCATCACCAGTCCCTGAAGCCCAAGCTAATCTGGCTTCTCCATCCAGGACAACCGCTTTCCTAGCTCTTAAGCCCAGGAAGACCTCTTTGCTCTGAGTTCTCTGTCCTCTGCAATCTCTGCTTTGGGTCTGAACTCTGCTCAGTAGTACAGTAAAGATCACCCACGATTCTGTGAGACACTGGACTCTTCCCACTAACTGTCAAATAAGTTTTTTTTCTCTAATATGCATTTAGTAACCCCAGCTGTGGGCTTTTAGGATGATTAATCATGACTAAAAAGGTTTTGTTGGGTCTGTAGTAATTAGCATATGCTGCAGTCAGAGCTGAATCTTCATGCTCAGGCAATGACCTGGGTTGGGTGGGCACACACTCAGGTGTCACAGACGTTAGCAGTCACCTCACCTCTCTTGCCATCCTTGAAGTATTCAAATTGAGGTATTTACCAACCAGTCACACATAAGTAGGCTTTGTGCTTCTCCTGAGCAAGCAGACTTTTAGACTCTCCCCAAGGATATTTTACTTTTACTTTAGTGTATTGTCCTAGGTGCCTGTTGTCACTTATTCTTGGCATTTTCTGCTGTCATTAATGAACATGGGCATTACTTTCTCTTTACCTTCCTTTCATTCCTTCAAAATTATACCTGAAGTTTTTCTAGTAGTGTGAAATGACCTTAGCTTTCTTGGAGTGTAAAATACAATTTTATGCTCTTGAACGTTGAATTCTAAAAGAGCTGTTTCCTCTTTTTCTAACAGTTGGATATTCTAAAAACCAAGCAATCGCACAGAGCACCGGGTCTTACCTTTGCTTTTTGGATTCAGTAAGTAGCTCCCTGTTTTGTTTATAATGGCTTTGTGTATATTGACCAAACAATGATTGTGAATTTTAGTATGGTTCTTAAAAATAAATTTGTCGACACGTTATGATGAATCTCAAGTCAAGTTTAATAGGTTGTTGCTATACACTGCCGTAACAATTAACACTAATCATTTACAAATGTGAAACGGGACCACAGAAAATATAAACAGTATTAAAATAAGCACAGTTACTAGCAAGCATGATCTTAAGAGATTAAAGACATGGAAACAGGTCATGACAGCTAGAGCAAAACATGAAGCAGAGGGTGGAGGTCAGGAGTGGACCCGAGCGGTGACAGGTAGACTTATACAGAGTTTCAAACCAGTCAGTTATATTAAAATTTTAACTTTTAATCAAATTAAATTAGCAAGATACTTCCACAAAGTTTTCAAAATGTCAATGTGAACTGGCACCACGCTTATAGCGTGATTGTACATTTTATTCAAGAACTTAAAATGTTTGTGCTCTTGATTCCTGATTTTCAGTTATTATAACAGAAATTAGAAACCGGTTACTGTGTGCTGAGCACTGATGGAGAGCACTCGCAGGCTGTCAGAACGGTCACATTTATGGGGCATCCTTAGGCATAGGACACTTAGCTGCCGCGGATGAACAGAGACTATATACAAATTGTGCTGTGCTTAGAAACCCTGACAGACTAAAGCAAAGCAAACAGAGTTTGTCTTAAACAAATACAACTTTCATGTATCTAAATCATTCCATATGTCCCTGGCTTCTCAGAAACATGCATACCAGGGCCCATGATATGTTGGCCACGGGTTTATACAGCTTAGAAACATGCATACCAGGGCCCATGATAGGTTGGCCACGGGTTTATACAGCTTAGAAACATGCATACCAGGGCCCATGATATGTTGGCCACGGGTTTATACAGCTTAGAAACATGCATACCAGGGCCCATGATAGGTTGGCCACGGGTTTATACAGCTTAGAAACATGCATACCAGGGCCCATGATATGTTGGCCACTGGTTTATACAGCT
>LOJH01040887.1:4222-14516 GCA_001685095.1 Ellobius talpinus
TTGGAGTTTTCCTTCTAGTACTTTGTGTAGGACTGGATTTGTGGCTAGGTATTGTTTACGTCTGGTTCTGTTGTGAAATACCTTGTTTTCTTTGTCTATGGTGATTGAAAGTTTTGCTGGGTATAGTTGTTTGGACTGGCATCTGTAGTCTCTTAATGTTTGCATAATGCTTGACCAGGACCTTCTGGCTTACAAAAAAATACAAGCAAACAAAAAAACCAATAAATACATTCCTGAAGGGTAGCGAATGTACAAGAATGACTCAAATACTATTAATTGCATTAAATGACAGCTGTATCTTTGCTCTTGAGAATCATGTTTGAAAACAAAAGTTATAAATTTGGAAGATATTAAGATCAGAAGAACAAAAGTATCTTATTAGTTAGGTTTTCCTGTCTTTCACTGGAATGCACAGGAAGATTTTACTGTATGTCAGAAAAAAAAATACTTGATTCTGAGAAAAAATGATGAAACATGACATTCCTACTTCATGAAGCTTGCAGTCTGGAAAAATTGGATAGTATTATATTATAATCTCAAATGATAAAAGAATAATTATAGAAAATAGAAATAGTGAATTAGCAGATTAAAATTCAGAAAAGATTTCTATGTTAAAGGTTTAAAGGGGAAAAAAACCTAAGAAAACCAAAAACAAACAGACAAACAAAAAAGAATCCCTCTTTGGGCCTCTAGTCACAGGCAGCACAATGCAAGCTTAATATTTGAAGATGACGTAGGAACCACCTGTGTATGAGCCACAATGGTTGACGGACTCTAGAATGGCAGCAGTTCCCTATCCAGGCTGCTGGGGCAGGAGGTGAGTCAGGATGACATCGTTATACTAAAACTTTTGGGCTAAGCCTCCACTATAGAATTTCTGAAGTGTAAATAGTATATTGGCATCTAGGTGTTTTGTTTTTAAATACTATAAGGTTTTATATAATCCAGGCCTCAGACTTGCTGTGTAACTGAGGATAGCCTCCTGCAGCCGGGGATGACCTCCTGTCTCCAATGTGCTAGTACTACAGGCTAATGGGCCTGCTCCATGACCTGAGCATTCAGGTTTGGACTGGAATCTCAAAGTTTCTCTCTCCTACTTTCATTAAATATATGATTATGGTCTTGAACTTCGTAGCCAAGATTGACTTTTGTGGTTGGTGGGAAATGACTGCTTATAGGGTCCCTGAATGGATGCCATGCCCCTCTTCCAGTTCTGGAGCCTGGAAGGGACCCAGCTCCAGGGTTCCATCAAGCCGGGCTTTGTCTGTGCCCTGGTTCTTTCCTTTTGTCCTAAGGACTCCTGAGAACTGGCACTTCCTTGGAATTCCTGGCCATGATTTTGGGGCTCTTTCTCTCAGTGTTCATCAATTGAGGCCATAGGCTAGCATCAGAAAAGGGACGAACGACTTAGACTCCTTTTTATTGCTGTAAAGAGACACCATGATCATGGTAACTCTCATAAATGAAAATGCTTAATTGAGGGGGCTCGCTTACAGTTTCAGAGATTCAGTCCATTATCATCAGGATGGAGAACATGGCAGTGTGCAGGCAGATGTGCTGGAGGTAGGACTTCTATATCATCTTAACACCAGAATCTATGACTAATGGGTCATTTGGAAAAGTGGGGTTTTTGTGGATGTGATAAAGAATTTTTCGGGGAGGAATTGTCCTGGATTATCCATTTGTACCCTAAGTGGAATTACACAAGTCCCTGTGAGGCACAGGGAAACTGGACTCCCATGGAGGAGAAGGGTTGGAGGCTGGAGGCAGAGGTTGAAGGACACATGGATGTAAAGGAATGCCAGCATCGTCCATACTGTGAGACACGGAACTCTTGGGCTGGTCGAGCACCGCACTGCTCCTGTTTTTATCACAGCTCAAGGATCTTGTCTTGGATTTCATATTTCCAAACAGATGACGAGTTCCTGTTGACTTCAGCCCCCACGTTTGTGCTCACTACTTGCAGCACTATGTGCAACTGTGGCGGGAAGAAAAGTAAAATTGAAACGGAAAGGAATTTGATCAGGACGGCAGTGACATCAAGCTCTGATACAAGAATCCTCTTGTATTTGCTTCTGTCACTGTGTGTCCCTGAAAGAAAGGGAAGCCGAGTTCAGTGTCATTCTTATTATCAGATTAATTTCTGCCAAAACAGCCCTCTAACTGGGTCATGAGTAATTGTCTGAAGTCCCAGTTTGACTATAAATTTGAAATTCTGTTTGGCCTGTTTATAATTCTATCCATATTTTCTGGCACACAGTAGGTTCTCAGTAAATATTTTCCAAATGAAGTACATTTCTAAGTATGAGCACTTTCCTAATTGGGGCTCCAATCTGCCATTCCAGCTATTTTTTCCCCCTCACAATTTTTTTCCATGTTCTTGCCAGGGGGGAAATCGAGTTGGTAAGATAGAAATAATGAATAGCAACTACAATTTCTCTTTTGAATAATAACTGTCCAGATGACAGATGGCACCAGAATAGGCTGATTGGGTAATAAATATTAATTGAAACATTTTTGTTACATCTCTTAGGGAAGAGAGGCAAATTAGGACAAATCAAATGTGTATTAAAGATTTAGGGAAAACCGTACTTTAGAGTGTATTTTTAGAGTCGGTACAGCTCAACTGCATCCTACACTTGCAGTACTCTGCATGATTGTGCTATTCATGCTGTCAGTGAGGCTCTGTACCACAGGTTTTAAAAACACACTAGAAAATATTGAAACTGAAATTTTTTTAGTAGAGAAAATTTTAGCTAGTTGGTGACTTCTTAGCAGTTTGTACCACCTGACAGTAATGAGATGCTGACCTTAAGGCTGGGGCCATTATCTTGCCTAGGACAGTTGGTGGAGAAGGACTTCCTCAACTTTCTTGTGAAAAATTGAAGCACTTGGAAATGTTTTCATTTAATGAATACAGATACACTTTATATCTGAATTCAAAGTTTTCAGCTGAAGAAAATTAAAAATTCAGAAGCTCTAGCCCCATTCAAGACAAATGAATCTCAGTCCCTGGGCATCAGTTTTTTGGCTCCTTTGTTCAGGTGACACCCAGGGTGTATGGTGGGAATGCAGACACATTTGACAACCATGAGTTTATTCTACTACTCAGTCGACATTAAGGCTCCCAGACCTTTCTTTTGAGACAGGATCTCATGGGTTCTAGCAGGGCTTGAACTCAAACTTGATTTCTACCAGAGTATGACCTTGAACTCTTGACCTTTCTACCATGGCCTGCTTCCTGATTCCTGGGATAACAGGCATGATTTTGAGGATCAAACCCTGAGTTTTTTGAATGCCAAGCAAGTCCTCTACCAACTGACCTACATACGTCCCCAGCCTGGCCTCCCTGATAGCCTTGACAGCTAAATTGGCTGAAAACTTACAATATTTTGTTGCTGCATTTCCAGATTTTCCTGTTCTGCATTCACTGTTATATTCTAGTGTGTAATCAAGAGACTGCTCCAGAGTGATGGATTACTGTGATTTTGTGAATTTATTCAGTGGCGTTGGCATCTTGCCAAACATCTGTTCACTAATCTTCCACTGACCAACTGCGTGAGACATAAAGAGCAGCCATACAGCTTTGCTTGAGCCAGGAGTTGTATCACTTGTGGACTTCAAAAGAGAGATCACTGGAGAATGCAACTCTGTGATCAATTATGCATTTAGGTCCAGATATATATGCAGAGATGTAAGGTGGAATTTCATTTCATGTTTTGTGTAAACATTGCTCGAAGACTCAAGGAGGCCCTTGTTATGTGGATCCCTAGGGTTCAGTGGGGCCCATTTCAAAAGAAACCCAGCTAGAAGGCTGTTCCTCCTCCCGAGAGGGCTAGTCGTGCTGCCAAATCGTCAGTTTTCATCTTGCAACATAAGGTTGTATCATACCTTGGCAGAAATGGAAGGCATAATTATGTTTTCTTAATCTTGAATGATACTTACCCATCTTTTATTTCTTAAATTATTTTTTGAGATAGGTATCTGTAGCCCAGGCTATACTGGACTTCGTTAGTATAATTTCTAGTGACCCTCCTGCCTCAGCCTCCCAAGTGCTGGAATTACAGGAGTGAGCTGCCATGCTAGATATTTGTTAATTTTTAAATTGTTGCTATTTTGCATCCTCTTTCCATTTACACATTAAACTTGTAGATTCAAGAGCAGTAATATATTCTGCGTAGAAATTCAAATGCCAGCTGGTGGTGGGATTATTGAATTTTGGGAGCAAAGGTATCTGCAAAGCTATGGATTAATGATGATAGAAAGGGGTGACTTTGGGAATGGTGTCAAAGAACAGGTATAGAGAGGTGTGTTCAGGGAAAGAGCTGGAGAACCTTTCAAAGTATTCTTCGTGATGACAAAGTCCTGATAAAGAGTTCACACATCGTTAATGTGGTTGAACATTATGTAAGCACCAAGATTGCCTTTTGAAGAACCTTAGTGACTTTCCAATAGCCACCCAAATCTAAGTGCAAGATGGAATCTTTTGGAAGTGGAACTGTTAAATTGGTGTGCCTAGCAAAAGCAAGCCCTCAGCGCATTGGCTAACCAGGTGTCCATCCCTACAAACGCGTGTGATTTTCATGGAGATTAGATGAGTCCTTGGTATAAGAAGCTCTGATTTTAATCCTGGCCTTGTGGGTTTATTTTAATCAAGGCTTGGTGATGTGAAAATGCCATATTGTTGCTGAATGTTAATTGCTATTCTATTTTTCTCCCTTTAAAAATGTACAAACGTGTTCACTTGTTTTCATACAAGTCACTGATTCTTCGTTCTTAAGAATATGGCTTTTCTCCTCATATACTCTTTTGCATTTAAAAGACTTTTGACTGTCATTAACTTTACTCTTTTCATCCATTTATTTATGCATGCATGGGCATATCTATGGTGTATATGTGTATGCATGTATGGGGTGCCTGAGCTTGCATGCATACCTGTGGAGGTCAGGTTAGGTGTCCTATTTTATCACCCTGCCTTATTCCCTTGAGACAGTCTCTTACTTAACCTGGAGATCATTGTGCTGGTGGTTAGAGAGTTGAGGATCCATCTATTCCACCCCCATCAGCCTTGGTGATGCATGTGTGCGTGACTTTTTCACATTGGTGCTGGACATTCAAACTCAGGTGCTCATGCCTGCACACTCTTATTTTTTTCCCTTTTGTGTGTTGGTACACACACACACACAAAAAAAACAGAGGCCCTTTACACTCACACCCACATGGCAATGGATGGAACAGAAGCCAGGATGCCCTGCGAGTGTAATCGCAAGAAGTACTGGCTAAATGCTGTTTGCCTTCCAAGAGTTTTAAAGTGCATATTCCCACTCAACTTCTGGGTTAAGGTAAAAGGGGAATTCTTTTTTGAGCAAGTGTTAGGGGCATTCTGAAGGCCCAGTGGCTTAGAAACCAACCACAGCATCATGGCATACAAGACACAGGGTGAGCATGGCCGCCTTGGGGTCCATGATTGAGTTTGGATACTTTGATGCTTTATCTAAGATGTTTATGAGCATTCAATGACTAAGCACCTGCAGAGCTATTAGCGGATCACCTTATGCCACAGGTATGAGTGGTATCTGCCCTTTGCCCCTCTATAGTTCATGGGTTCATTCTTCTTTATGATGGGCATGAAGCAGAAGACACAGTTCTTGCTTTCACTCTTAATGGACACTGATTTCTCCAACCAAAAGAGCCCCAGACACATGTGTAAGAGGAGCTCCCCCTTTGCTTCTCTTCTGCAACCTTTTCTGGACTACAGGGCCAAAGAATCAAGAGTCTGGCGGTAGATATGATAAGTCAAGTGCCTCACCAGTGATGGCTGCCATGGAGAAGAAGGGGGTTACTGCAAGTTCAAGACCAGCCTGGTCTGTACATTGAGTTCTAGGTCAGCAAAGGCTATAGGGGAAGACATTGTTTTAACATGCTCTTCTCTTCCATCGCTGCCATATGCTGGTCCCCTGGCTCCTCATTATTCAGTTATTGCATATGGTTCATTGTTCCTTCAGTTGTGGAGCAGAGTTTGGAAGAGTCATGGAGTGAGAAGGTTGTTTGCAAACCTGGGGTGGGAGGCGATCTGGAGTTGTCTCATGGGCAGCACAGGTAGGCAGAGGGAAGGGATGTTAAAAAAAAATAGGTCCCAAGGAATAAATGGTGAAGAAAATCCAGTCTGCTGTTTCTTCATTTACTTAAATTAAAATTTTATTTTTTGACTAGGGGGCAGTTTAGTACTCCATCCGTTTACTGGAGTTTTAGTACTAGGTTTTCCCCTATGGCTGTGTTCCTCAACCTTCCAAATGCTGTGACCCTTTAATGCAGTTTCTCATGTTATGGTGATGCCCCCAACCATAAAATTATTTTCATTGCTAGTTCACAACTGTGATTTTGCTACCATTGTGAATCATAATGTAAACCCTTGATATGCAGGATATCTGATATGTGGCCTCTGTGAAAGGGCTGATTGACTCCGATGGGGTCATGATCCACAGGTTGAAAGGCACCGCCCTAGGCTCTATGATCTAGCCAGCTAGGTAGTGGTGGCTCAGTTAACAGCCCAGGAATGAGTTTGTCTTGTGGAGTGGGCTTTACTTTCAATCAAAAAATTGGTAGTTGCTTCCACTAACACCCATGGCACTATCATATGGGGGTATATCTTTAATGCCAGCTATTGTTGTAGCTGAGAGGATTCACAACTGGGTTAGACTGTTGATGACTTTTCTCCCCTGGTAGTACAGAGAACCTTGCAGCACTATGAGAACTGAACCTCGGTGATGAATCTTCCAGGACAATGACAGCTTCATTTCTCCATGCTCTGTGACTCCACTGTCTTCAGTAATAGACTCTTATCATTATTCCAGAGAATAACCAAGAACAATGGCAATAGCCTATAGTGTCAATTTTTGTTTCAAATAGGGTGAAGGAGATGGCTTGCTACCAAATCCGATGGCCTGAGTTTGGTCCCTGGAACCCACATGGTAGAAGGAAAAATCAAAGTTGCCCTCTAACTTCCACATGCATACCATGGCCCTAGTTCCTGCTTTACGCACAAAATCAATAAATGTAAAACAATTTCTTGAGTGATTATGAAAATAAAAGTTGTGAATTACCAATAGACTCAGCTACATTTAATATGTATGTTGAGTTGCTGTTACAAACATCAGTAACTTATAGTTAATTCAAGAAATTTGTCAAGGGACTTTAGTCATTTTATGACAAAATAGTTCAGTACATTTATTATAATTTCCTAGAGCCACAGAATGCTGATGCTCGAGCAGATAGCCATGTTCACATTCTCTACACTTGATCTGTAAGGAAGGAAGTAGTCCCGAGAAGTTAAGTGACATTTCCAAAATTAAGCAGTTAATGATAAAGCCAGGCATGCAGCCCGGGGCCTCTTCCTTTACTTTGTAGGCACACGCTGTAAATCTTCATGTGAATCTCCTGTCTGGCCAGCATCATACAGTAGTTTGCCTCAATGTTAAGGGGTTGTAATAATGAGAATTTCAGCAAATAGTTTTCATTTAGGTAAAATATTGAAAATTTTAGGCAGGTTATAAACCAGCAATATGAAATATATTTCCTTAATGATAGATTAAAAGCTGGCACAGCTGGGAAGAAGATCAAAACAGTGGTTTGTCATCTTTGCAAAGAGAAGGGTATGGGTGTGAGGAGGGGCGCGGGAGGGAAAGAGGAATAGAGGGAGAGGGACCAAGTAAAGAGGGCGAGGGAGGGAGGAACAGAGAGGGGGGAGAGGGAGAAGGGAGGAAGGGAGAGAGAGGATCTGGGAGAGAGGAAGGGAGAAAAACAGAAAGAGAGAGAAAGAGAGAGATGTCTTCACAGTTAGAGCAAGTACTGCTTTTCTAGATGACCCAACTCAGTTCCCAGCACCCAAGTCAGATGGTTCACACCCATCTGTTAACTCTACATCTAAGGGATGTGGTGCCCCCTTCTGGCCTCTGTAATCAGTTGCACAGAAATAATCAGCATTCACTTTGCAGACTAAAGCAGGAATGTCACTTGAGTTCATGCATTCAAGGTGGATTTTGACAATATAGTAAGACTTCATCTCTAAGAAATTGTGGAATATTAAGGATTTCTTTTCAGAGGACAGAACTATTTTGCCTTGAGGCAACCTGGAGATGGTTTTGACTGGTGGTTGTTGGGATATCAGATTTAGTAAGGAAAATAGGAACCCCATATTTGCATCAAATTTCCATGTAGTATGAAAATAATGTAATGAAACCATTCCCATTTTGAAGTACTCATGAATGGTAATTTCTAAGCAGAGTAATATGAGCTTTCTAAAATTTATGCAAAAGCATAATTTTTAAAGAAAAGTGTTCTGATGTTTTTAAAGGCATATAAATAAATATTTTGGAAAATGACTCTCCCATGTGTTTGAAAGGGACTGGCCAGGGAGTGAAGGTTCCAACTTGCAGACTGTCTACAGACAGCCAGTCATATCACTGGATACTGCCTGTTCACTTCTGAGAGCGTTGGACCATCCTGGATCTGTAAAATCAAATGACTGGACCAAGTGATCTGAAGGTCCTTTTCATCTCTACAATTCTATTGTTAATAATTGGAGAAATCAGAGATCAGCTTCAGTCAAGAGCCTGAAAGTTTCATTGAGGATGTTAATAGGTGCCAGGTTGTGAATTAAATATAAAACTCATTATTTTATGAATAGCACATTTTACTTGGACATAGGGCATGAGCAACACAGGTCTAAAGGGGGGCATTTCACTATTTATAGTACTGTTGTCTCATATTATAAAAGGAAAATTGTTCATTATTGGAGATTTAGTAGAGGATTGGTTCACATTGGAAGATACATATTTTAGCTAACTTTAGAAGCAGCCCGGAGGAAGCAAGGGTTAAGGAAAAGCTAACAGTGGAGCACTAGCCAAGACTCAGGATGTATGCCATGTTCATTAGTTACCCTGCATGCCATTTGTGTTGGTGTGATAGGAGGAACTTATAGAATGAGCTCTTTGGAAACTGGATGATATCAAAGACAGTAAGGTCAGTCATTGTTCAGGAAAGGAAAGACTGAACTAGATGTCTTCACGTGTGTCGGTACCACAGTGTGCATGTGGAGGTCAGTAGACAACGTTTGGGACTTGGTTTTTCCTTCCACCCTGTGTGTCCGTTCCTGTGGTCAAACTCTGCATCATCTCACCAATCCCTGAATTAGAAGTCATTGTGATTTGAATTTTAAAAGGTTATCTGTGACTGTGCTAGTGAGATGTGCCGTCGGAGAATGCCATTGGCAGATAACACTTAGGGAAGGAGGTATATTTTCTGATTTTAATTTTTTTAAATCTATGCTTATTATCATCACATATAAAAAGTTTACCAGTCTGTTGTATGTCTTTTGACATTCAAGTACTCGCTGAAATGTATAGTTTGTTTTATATTATTTCTCTTTACTTCTTCATAAGATGAGAAAGAGAATGTTTATATACCCACTAGTACATGTAGACAAATTGTCTGAACTTCTTTATAGGATAGTATAAACAGAAGTTTCTGTCCCTCCCGGTCCCACAGCCATTCAGTCCCAAAGAAACACACAGAGGCTTCTAACAGCTATAAAATGTTTGGCCTATTAGCTCAGGTTTCTTATTAACTTGCTCTTATAACTTAAATTAACCCATAATTCTTAGCTATGTTAGCCATGTGGCTTGGTACCTTTTATCAGTGAGGCATTCTCATCTTGCTTCCTCTGCTTCTGACTGGTGATTACAGACTGAGACTTTCTTCTTCCCAGAATTCTCCTAGTCTGGTTGCCCTRCCTATACTTCCTGCCTAGCTATTGGCCAAGTTAGCTTTTTATTAAACCAATATGAGTGACAAATCTTTACAGGATACAAGAGCATTATTCCACAGCAGGATGGTAAAGATGAAAAAAAAAGGTGAGTGTTTTGTAAGTAAGTATGTATATAAGTATGTTAAGCCTGATAGTACGTATGTATGTATGTATGTATGTATGTATGTAAGAATGTTATGGCTGAGAGTTATGTTAAGTATGTTTGTTAAGGCTGAGAGTCCTTTCCTCAATGGATCCAAGCTTCCACTCAATGCCAGACATCTCGGAACAGTTCTGGGAAAATTATGATGCCAAAAGGTTTGCTTTTTCTCCTGAGGGTTTTAAGAACCTGACCATATCAGCTTGGGAAATGTGTGGGAACCAGCAATTACTGGAGCTCAAGACTCAGAGGGTGTAGTGAAAGGGGAGCGGGCCGCCTGCTTTTTGTCCCGCCTGGCTCCCGCACGGCTAGCTTATACCCTGAAATAA
>LOJH01040889.1:413-14516 GCA_001685095.1 Ellobius talpinus
TATTAGAATGTACATTGCCCTGCTTACGAGTCCATTCGCTCCGGGCACAGCGCTGTATCCACCCCCTTCTCCCGGTGTGCTTGATTTCTCGTTGGAACTGCGTTTTTATCACGGTTCTGTGTAGAAGAAGAACCCCTGGGGGGCTTTCCGAGGCACCCCCAACCCCTGCTTCTTGCTCCATTCTTACTGCAACAGAGTTTTACACTCAGGGACTTTATTCTATAGGCCCAGTACCGTATCCACCTCAATATTACTTTCTAGTCCCCTCCCATCGGTGTGCAGCTACCTCAGTTGAGTCTTTCCACATCCACACCAAATGGAGGTACCTTTTAGGGTGACCTTTCACTCTTCTCCCAGTTTTTAATTTTTAATTCAGATTGCTTCCTAAACTGCTATCTTCACTTTCTATAGTTAATCTGGAACTCACAATGTGACTTTAAAAAAAATGTGTGCCTGCGAGATTTTGGATGGCAATTTTCCCCAATGGAAAGACTTTAAATTGGTCCTTTTCTGTTCTACGATCTGGGGGAAATGAAGGGGTCATTGAGTGTATGAACTTTTTTTTTTATACAAGCCTCTATTGCAAGTAACAGGGTCTGATGTCTGTGAGTCCAGTGAGCTAAGTCCAGCAATGTCTACAAACTGTGCCATGCTGCCTCTAATCCTTGCCCACTTTTTTCCTTCACATGCTGATATTGAGGATTCATGGGTCTGTATCTGTTTAGTGCTTTGATATTTTGGCAAAAAAGATGTGGGGAGAAAGGTAGACTGGAGGTGAAGCTGATGAAATGTCCTCTGTGTGCCCCTTCCATTGTATCTATGTGTGGAGTGACATTCGCTCTTCCTACAGTGGGTAGAGTTCTCTGGGGACAAGGATGTGAGGCGGTGACGCTGGGGGAAGAATTAGGAGAAATCTCATTAATTGACAAGGCCAAGAGTTTGGCTTTTATTTACATGTTTGCTTGTTTGGGATGCATTCCTGAGATAAATCCATTCACCTAATGAAACTGTAGACAGCCCATAGCAGAAATTGTGGTCAGGTTTATATTCCTAAGCTGCATAGTGCTTTGGTGACCTGATCGTTCTAGTGGTCTGGTGTTTCAGAAGCAAAGAATGTACAGTGCAAGTTTAACAAAAGAAAGAAAAAAAATAAGGAGAAAAATAATGTCATTTTAGTGCTGCTTTAGAAGAGTGTTTCTTTTTGCTTTGTGTGTTTCTTTTATTTTTGCTAGTTTTAATGTAGCTTCTAGAGGGTAAATTCTTACACTTTGGTAAAGTTGAATCTTATTTTTTTGAGTCAGAATGCTACTTAGGAGTATGTCACATGCTCATTTTGTTACCTTACTTGCTAATAGGGACACTGAAGTTATATAAGGAGGAGTGAGAGGCCCAAGGCTTTAATTAGTAGCTTGGCCTGTAGCCAGTCAGCTACTTGGGATATGTGGGTAGTCTTCAGCCTTTATCCCCTTCCATGACCTGTCTGCTCTGACTGCCTCATCAGCATCCAGGGCTCTCCATGAAATGAGGATAGTGAATACTCACGCTGAATGACACTGCTTTAATGGCAGAATTTTTTGTTTGTTTTGCTTTTTTTTTGTTTTGGGAAGAGGCAAAGTAGTGTAAAGACTTGATACACAGAAAATCCTCTTTTCCGCTATTGTAAAATGGGGACAATAATAAAAAGGTGAGGGGTCTAGACCAAGAAAAGGAGGCAACTAAAGGGGTCACAGGAAATGCTGTCCATTGTTAGGATGATAATGGTGTGATGGAGATGAAAATAACGAGTTTTGAATGGGTCAAGTGTAAACTATTGAAAAGTGCTGGGCACGTAGGTGGTCTTTTTATTTAATGGTACTCAGGAGGAGGTAGGTATGTAAGGTCTCTTGAGACAGTGACTAGCTTGAAAAGGTGATGGAGTGAGGGAAACATGATGTCAGATGCTGTTGCAGATTTGAGAGGTCTAAGACCTCAGAGGAAGAATCTTAGATACTTTGTGGACTGACAGTGATTTTGAATAATAATAATAATAGGAAATGACATTTTAGGTTCGAGGTATAACTTTAATCCTTTGCTGATTCCTGTCTAGGGCTTGAGTCAGAGCACCATTCTTGGGGACCCTGGAACACTGTCATGGAGACTGAGAGCGAGCAGAACTCTAGCTCCACCAATGGGAGTTCCAGCTCAGGGGGCAGCTCTCGGCCCCAGATAGCGCAGATGTCCCTGTATGAACGGCAAGCCGTGCAGGTGAGACTCAGCTGCGGCTGAGTTCTGTGAGTATTTGCTTGGGTTAGGCCAAGATGCTGGAAGATCACCATCCCCGGATTCTTTCTGGAGAAGCTAAAGAGTGAGCTTTTTTTTTCTACTTCAGAATCTTAGCAATTTACAAAATTAGAGGAAGCAAACCCAGAAGGAAATTTGGTTGTTTTGTTTTTAGCTATGTACCAAGTTCAAGGCAGCTTGGGCAACTTGGTGAGAACCTGTTTTGTAAATGTGATTCATTGATTCAATACAAAGTACTGTAAAGTTCACACATGAATAAATAAGGTTTAGTCTATTTAACTAGGTTTTAATTAACCATTTCTCTTCATTGTTTAAAAAACCTTTATTATTTACTATTTTGTATGTGCATGTTTGTGTGTGTTTATAGTGCGGGATATGTGGAGGTCAGAGGACAACTTATGGGTTTTGTTTCTGTAGTATATATAGGCCCAGTTGGCGCACGAGCCTCTGGCAAGTTCTGTCTCCACCTATCATCTCATTTTAAGAGTTTGGGAGCTGGACGGTAGTGGTACACGCCTTTAATCCCAGAACCTGGGAGGCTGAGGCAGACGAATCTCTTGAGCTTGAGGCTAGCCTGGTCTACAGAGTGAGTTCCAGGACAGACAGCGCTGTTACACGGAGAAATCCTATCTTGAAAAAACCAAGAAGAAAACAAAAGCAAGTAAACAAAGAGTGCCAGGATTGCAGATGTGTACCACTGCATCTGGCCTTTTGTTTTAAGTTGTTCTGGGGATTGAACTCGGGTCCTTGGGCTTGTGCTGCAAGTGCTCTTCCCCACCGAGCCCTCTTTCCTGCTCCGATAGTCAAGTTCTCAGTTTTGGGTCTCATAAGTTACTCTGACTAATAGAAATACCATGGACCTCTTTAGACATTTACTTTTGGACAAATATTATATCCCATCCTTTAAATACCCTGTTTTGAATGAAACATTTTACTTAAAAGATTTTGGTAGAACAGTTGTAATTATTAAGAACATAGCAAAATCCAGTTAACACTAAAGTGATCACTATCATCTTTATAAATAGTCATTGACATGGCACAATAGATATTTGAACTTATCAATTAATTGACAGTTTTGCCTGGTAGAATTGTTCAGAAGTCACTACTGTCTTTCTGTCATCTATCTCCAAACAATTAAGGATATGTATATCTATGCTAGACACCTACAACACATAGCTTTTTGCTTTTATTATTAGTGTGTATTTATTTATTTATTTGAGATGCGGCTTACTCTGTAACCCTGGTTGGCCTGGAACTCATCACCTTCCTGCCTCATTCTTTTGAGTGCATCTGTCACCATGTCCAGCTTTTTTCCTTATACTCACCAGTGTCCCATTTATTTGCAGTTTGTCTAGATCTTCATATATATTTCCAGGACTCATTTTTGGAAGTAAAAGTTCATGTACACTGGTTTCCTTTTCCTGCTATGCAAGGACAGAGCATATAATCAGCTGTCTATCCTGTTTTAGATGGCTGTATAGACTAGTGGGTCCAGCATAGTCACGATGAGTCAGACATTGATGATGGTTCAGCCTCCATCCCCCTTGGTTTATCTCCTTTCTGACTCCTTTTCTGGCAGTTACAGTGATGCGCATAGGATCAGGAATGATTACTCTTATTTTGTGTCCTGTTTTCTAGGCTCTGCAAGCCTTGCAACGGCAACCCAATGCAGCTCAGTATTTCCACCAGTTCATGCTCCAGCAGCAGCTCAGTAATGCCCAGCTGCATAGCCTGGCAGCCGTTCAGCAGGTGAGAGGTCAGCAGCCGGCTGGGACAAGAGGGAAGGGGTCAGGCACTGTAGGTTTACGGGAGAGGAGCAGTCTGGGGCAAACTGCGTCCTACACCAAAGCCTTCCTTTGCCTCTTGTACTAGTAGGAGAAAGGGTGGTTCTTAGATTCTGGGGTTGCAGTATGAACTGTGGGATACTCTTTAGAGGTGGAATGGCTGTGTTGTAGACCTGCTTTGTCTAATATGTTAGCTTCCAGCATATGTAGCTATAGAGTACTTGAAATGTGACTAGTTCAAACTGAGATGACACTATAAGATTATAGAAGAGCTCGATTGATCAAAAGAAGGTAAGCTATCTCAGTAGTTTCTAATTAGTTTAATGTTGAGATGATAATATCTCTCCCCATATGATATTTATTTTGTATGTGTTGTATAAATAAGTTACTGAAATTTATATCATCCCACTTAATACTTTTAAATATGCATAGTAGGAAATTCCATAATTGATGTTGTATTGGACATCTCTGCATTAGATGTATCAGGTGACTCATGATGTGACTGAGAGAGAGGACCAGTTGCCTCCTACCCTGATGGTACTGGGCAGCTTATATGGTCATTTGAGGTTGCGGGGATAGTGATATATTTTCCTTACTCCAACATAGAGGCCCTCTCTTCTTCCCTGAAATCTCTGTTTTGTGCCATGAATTAATACCAGAAGACAGGGAGACACACAGCCTTTTCATTGTTTCTGTTATGCTTCCCCTTTAACAGGCCACGATTGCTGCCAGTCGGCAGGCTAGCTCCCCGAACAGCAGCACCACACAGCAGCAGACTGCTGCTACCCAGGCCTCGGTGAGTGCTGCCTCTCCTTGAGGGCGGTGTCTGTCAGAGTCTGGTCTCTGCAGCCGGGCTGCGGGTTATCGTGTCTCCACTGGATATTTATTGCTCTTATGGGCAAGAAAAGAACAGGGAACCTATTTGAGTCTGTGTAGTTTGTTTTCAGACAGGTTTTCTCTGGCTAGTCCATGCTGCCTTGTACTTACAGTGACCCTCCTGCCTCTCCCTCCCGAGTGCTGGGATTGCAGGCGTGCATTGTCTTTAAATGGGAAAACCTAAAG
Organism: Ellobius talpinus; assembly: GCA_001685095.1. Lineage (NCBI taxonomy): Eukaryota > Metazoa > Chordata > Mammalia > Rodentia > Cricetidae > Ellobius > Ellobius talpinus. The sequence continues at coordinate 5,540 of LOJH01040889.1, forward strand.
AAGGAAGGAGAAAATCTTGTGCAAGAAGAAATGACAAATGAAAAGTTGCTTTCCAGAGAGAAAGAAAATCTGCTCGTTTCTGCCCTTTGCCTGCTCAAGTGTTGGCATTAGTGGTTATAGGATTGCTTTCTTTTTTGATTGTTTGTCTTTTTGCTTTCATAATACTCCACAGTGTCTAGGATGACAGTTTTGGTTAGGAAGTTATTATTTATTTCCCTTGATTTCATGAGGGTGACATCCTGTTCTTGGTTGTGCCACTCTGAAGTTGTCAGTTGTCTATATTTTCTTTGATTTCTCCACAAATCCTCAGTCCTGGTTCCTTTATGTACTGTACAGATCAATCTGGCAACCACATCAGCTGCCCAGCTCATCAGCCGATCCCAGAGTGTGAGCTCTCCCAGTGCTACCACCTTGACCCAGTCTGTGTTACTGGGGAATACTACCTCCCCACCCCTCAACCAGTCCCAGGCCCAGATGTATCTGCGGGTAAGCCATAGCCATAGCCACCATTGTCCTAGGGGCATAGTTCATAATTTGTCTTCCCTGGCAAAGAGTGGAAGTATTTTATGTATTTACTTTTGTGGTGTTAGGGAGGGAACCCAGGGCCTCATGTGTACTAGGCAAGTGTTCTGCCTCTGGGCGATACCCTTAGCCTGAAAGTTGTTTTATTTGATTCGGGTCATCCACATGTTTTAAGACAAGTTGACCTACTCCCCATGTCTTAGGTAAGCTAGAAAAAATGCTTTTAGATAACATTGAGATCCTCTGTTGGAAGATGTGGCCTTGACATTTGATAAATCAGTGATAGATGTAGTCTAGCCTTTAAATGTGCAACTTGGATACACAAATTCTAAGTATCTCTCGGCTTACCTGTTTCTGTATAGAACTGTGTCTGACATCCTCTTTGTCTAAATGTCTTCGCTATCATTTTGTGGTTTTCTGTACATTCTAGGCTTTCTTCTGGATGAGTCATCACGTTTGGAGAATTAGAGGTTCTTGGGTTGGTGTGGAAAGGGGCAGGCTCACTTGTTTAATATCTGCTGTTTATTTTGTCTTGTGGTCCTTTCCTTCCATTTCTTCTGTCTTCTCTTTCCTTCTTTTTCCTCTTCTACCTCCTCCCCTTGCCAGCCACAGCTGGGGAACCTATTGCAGGTTAACCGGACCTTGGGCCGGAATGTGCCTCTAGCCTCCCAACTCATCCTGATGCCCAATGGGGCAGTGGCTGCAGTCCAGCAGGAGGTGCCACCCGCTCAGTCTCCAGGAGTTCATGCAGATGCAGATCAGGTCAGTGGCAACCACTTACTGTGGAGAAGCCCGGGAGCATGAAGGGGATGACCATAGACTAGGCCCCACACTCTACCCCTTTATTGATTTTTATAGTTCTTATTTTGTGTGTTTGGGCTTCTTTTTCCTCAACTCCTATAAATCCCTTAAAACTTATGAGTTGTTTAGGCTAAAGAAGGAAGTAGAATTGCCTAAAAAGATCCCTGTGGATCTGGAAGTCTTATAATACAAATTGATTTTTCTGGGCATCCTTTTGTCCTCTGTAACTTAGTTTCATTGAGTCTTAAGTCCCTCATAGAAATGTCACCAGAAGTTCAGGATGTTGGAGGAGTTCTGTAGAGTTAGGTGTGAACTCTCCCCGGCTGAGTTGCTGGTAGGATGTTTGGTTCCTTCTGTTCTTGACTTACTGTGGTTCTTAGCTCTCAGTCTCCTGTCCCTGTCCATGTTCTCAGTAGTCTTTCTTCCATTTGCTTTTTGCAACTTTTCCCCAAAACACATATATTTTAAATTTTAGCATATGGATGAGATGTAAACTAGGGCCTTATAATGTTTATCTCATTCTTCAAATCTAGCAGAAAGTAGATAAATAATTTGTGCTTGGATATGTGTTTAGAGCTTTGGGGAATTGAAAAGAGATGAGTCAACTCTTCAAAGAGCTGGGGGGACAGCAGTGTCATACGAAATGCAGCTAGCCCTGAGTGACACCTGAGCTTCAAGAACTGGCTGTTACTTTGCAGGGTACCTGAGTGGAGTGTTGAAGATAGGCAGATTTGATTTGGATGAAGAGAAAATTGACAAAGAAGAGCAAATGTGAGGGCACAGTTAATTTATGCACATGGGACCCCTGTGGAAGGGTAGGTAGTAGCGACAGCAGGGATCTGATGTAGGTCTGTGCTAGACCCTTTGCCTCTCATGCACACTGAGTTGGATGGATCTCCAGTTTTGTCAAAAACAATGGGCCTAATGGTAGAAGATGCCATTATTTGGAAGGAGATTGAAAGCCAAGGAAAGGGGGTTGTAGTTTTCTTCATGTGGATGACTTCGTAATAAGCAGAGGCCATTATTGGCTATTGAACAGCAGATAAACAGAATAAGAAAAATACTTCAGGAAGAGTCAAGGTGCTGGGGAGGGGACTGCTAAAAGACTCTTGGGGTCATTGAGTTATGAATACCTTTGTAGGTATAAAAGACTCTTGGGGTCATTGAGTTATGAAATACCTTTGTAGGCTCTTCTGGCACTGGAAGGCAAAGAGGAGCTGGTTGTGCTTTTATAGCAGTTCTTTAATTTATTCGTCATCCGTCCGTCCGTCCATCCATCCCTCCATCCACACATGCATACATATGTGCATGCATCAGCGACAGTGAATATGAGCATAGTGGCTAGAATGTGTACATGGCGTCTGGGTCCAGCTGCAGCTCTGCATTTAACTGTAGCACCTTGATCAGGTGCTCTAACATATTTCTGCTGTGGTCTCTTCATCTGTATAGTAGAGTATACCCAATGTGGAGTGTGTTGTGAGGACTAATTGAGTTGATTATAAGTGCTTGTATCATATCAAGGCTTTACGTTTACGGTTGTTAACTGTTGTCATTAGTTAACTATTGTCAGTCACTCTGTAGTCTTGGATGCTCAGGAAAATCATGATACCTACGTTTGTGGAGATTATGGACCTTTAAAGTACTAGCTCTTAAGCAAACAGTTACCTGAGTGCTATAATAATTGCTTCATTAGTAAGAAGAAGATGATCTAAGAATAAAGAAAGGCACTTAGTCTTGTGATGGGCTAGAAATCAAGGAGGTGACATTTTTAAAATTATTTATTTATTTATTTATTATGTATACAATATACTGTCTGCATGTATGCCTGAAGTCCAGAAGAGGGCACCAGACCTCATTACAGATGGTGTGGCCACCATGTGGTGGCTGGGAATTGAACTCAGGACCTTTGGAAGAGCAGGCAATGCTCTTAACCGCTGAGCCATCTCTCCAGCCCAAGGAGGTGACATTTAACACTGGCTCTATAGACATTAGCCAGGTATGGATATAAGGAAATGCTGAGTGCCTGGAGAACATGATGTCTAAAGATCCCGAGGGAAGAAGAGTTGGTTTGCTTGATGAATTATAGGATGGCCGATTTCCTGGGAGGACTGGACCACTGGGAGAAAGCTCATCTCACAAGGTTTTTGGGTCTGTGGTTAGGACTTCAGTCCTTATACAAGGGTGATGGGAAGCTAGAGAAGGACTTTAAAGCATAAAAGTGTCAGGGAGTGTGTCTTTTTTTCTTTAGTGAAAAGACTGTAAAGGTTGTGTTGAAAGTGTTAATAGGGAAAAGAGTAGTTTAGGAGATGGTGTTGGGGGTGTGTAGCAGTGAAGATGGATAGGAATGCGTGGATTTGAGTAACAAGACTTATTGAAGGTGAGTGATTCAGTTTGGAGGGCCTGAAGGATCTGAAACTGTAGAGCTGTTGGTGCTGTGTCTGAGGTGAAGACTGGAGAAATGGGTTAGGCCGAAGTTGTCTATCTATTTGAGACAGGGTTTCTCTGTGTAGCCCTAGCTGTCCTGGAACTTGCTTTGTAGACCAAGCTGGCCTCGAACTCACAGAGATCCACCTGCCTCTGCCTCGTGAGTACTGGGATTAAAGGCGTGTGCCATCATGCCCGGCTTGAAGTTCAGTTTTGTACATGACAAATTAAAGATGCTTTTGAGACATGTATGAGATACCAAGACAGCGGCTCTGCATGCTCCTTGAGTTTGGGAGAGCTAGCTTAGAGCTAAAAATGAGAAAATGGTGTGGTAGACATAGATGATACATCTATTGAAGTTAAGGAATGTTTAAAATTGTTTACGGAGAGCATATGGTCTGTCGAGAAGAATGGCTATTAGAACTCTGAGGGTTGGGGTGAGCCCTTAGGAAATTTGAAGGTGATGGGCTGACAGGGAAGCAGGAAAGAACAACAGAGAAGGGGGAAAGTCTGTGCTGTGGGGTATCACGAAGACTGGAGCAGGACAGTGCAAGACTGCGATGGGTATGGATGTGGGCCGGTGGGCACCACTCGTTTCTTTTCAGTGTGAAGGAGGAAAACAAGGATGGTTTGTTAATCTAGAGGGACAGCTACTTCAGAGGAGTTGGAGGGATTGAACTTGAAGGACTGTTTCCTGGAGAGTGTGAAAGAGGACAGTGGAGTTGGAGAGGACAGAAAGCAGGATGAAGCTGGGGGAGGGGAATAGACTGGGAAAGCAGGGACAGACAGGGAGAGGGGCACAGGCAGAATAAGAGAGTTGATATAATAAGCTTTCTAGAAAGCAGGAGGGCGAGGGTCCAGAGCAGGATTGCCCATTGTTAGAGGAAGAGTAGTGAGACAAAGGGGAGTTATGGAGCCACTTGCTGGGAATGCAGAGATGGTGGAACCCACAGCAGAGGTGGAGAGAGGAGAAAAGAGAAGGTGCTTCTGAGGTATAGGGACAGTAGGAAAATGTGGAATGGCCATTTGCGGAAGGGAAGCTGTGTAATCTATCAGTCTTCACTCCTGATGAGAGTTACCTCTGCAAAGCTGGCCTGCTCTCCCAATGTTCTGGATTCAAGTTCTTACCTTCACCCGGCTGTCCTCTGCTGGTTTTCTAGGTGGTCGTCCTGATCAGTTCTAGTGATGTGGTTTATACCATCTTATCATTGGCCCTTCCATGGCTTACTTTTTAAAAAATTCACTGATTTATTTACATACATATGTGTATGCCTATGTGAGTTTATATGTAGCATGTGTATGCAGGGGTGTGAGAAGTCTATTGGATCTCTCAGAACTAGAGTTAGAGGAGGGTGTGAGCCACCATATGGGTTCTGGGGACAGAACTTGGGTCCTCTACAAGATCAGTAAGTACCCTTAGTCCCCTGAGCCATCTCTCTAGCCTCTTACTCAGCTGCTTTTTATAGAAGTAGCAAGCAAGCTGGGCACGTAGCTCAGGGGTGGAGTGCTTGCCTTGTGTGTGAAAGGTGCCCTGGGTTGAATACCCAGTGCTTTAAACCAAAACCATCATGTATGGAACAGTTTCTCTCTGTGTCCAGGCCTGCCCTTCCCCATGGCATCGAGTGTATGTGCTGGTTTCTAGGATCATCCTTCCTTTGGTCCCTTTAATATAGCTTCACTGCCTCTTTACATACTTCTAAAGTTTACTTTGAAAATTAGTTTTCATGGGAAACAAATATATGCACAAAATTGGATCTGTGTATTTACCATTGAATTTCAACAATTGCCAATATCTGGCTATTCTGTTCAGGCTCTTACCCTCTGACCATGGATTAATTTGAAGCAGATTCTAGATACCATCTTTTTATATGTATACAATATATAACATGATATATAATAACATGTAAATAGCAATATATAATACAAATATTGTTATATATTTTTTATATGACATGTTTTGTTTGTATTTAAAGAAACTTGGCTTTATGTAATCTTTTTGGGAATATAGTTTTGTTTGTGTTTTGAGACAGAATCTTGCTATGTTGGGCTGGAAAGATAGCTCAGTGGTTAAGAGCATTGCCTGCTCTTCCAAAGGTCCNGCTCACAACCATCTGTAATGAGGTCTGGTGCCCTCTTCTGGCCTGCAGAATACAGGCAGACAGAATACTGTATACATAATAAATAAATATTTAGAAAAAAAAAGAATCTTGCTATGTTGGCTAGACCAGCCTAGAATACTGGCCTTGTTTTCCTCTTACCTCAACCTCAATGGCATGGATAACAGCAGCATGCCTCTGCACCCTGCCTGAGAATGTTTTCTTCACAGTGTATTATCAAGATACATTTGTCTTATAGTCATTATTTATTAATTTAATATTTATATAACATTCTGTTGTCTAAATATAGTATCCTTATGTGGATGGCCGTTTGGGTTGTTACTCAGCTTTTGTTACTCTGTATGGTGTTCCATACTGCTGCCTGGCAGTTTCTCCTGTGAAATTCCTGGTGTTTCCTCTGTGTGTGTGTGTGTGTGTGTGTGTATGTAAACATGTGAATAGTGAATAGTTATCATTAGGTATGATGGCAATTTCTTCCTCAAAATATTTACAAAGAAATGGCTTCAGCTATAGTTTTTATCATGTTTATTCTCATTATTATTAAGACTAATTATGATAGTATTCTGATTAATAAATACTAGGTAGCTATTTTCTCTCCCTCTCTGTTCATGCCCAACTGTTACATTCTAGACTGTTAACAGTGAACAAGACAGATTAAATTTGGTATTTGTAGGTTATAACTCAGACTGTTTAACACTTGAGACCCTAGTAACCCAGTGTAGCCCCACTACCTTTCTTGTTTCTTATTTTTCTGCTCCCTGTAACTTAATACGATGAAATGTTTATTTTAAAACGTTAGTTTTTAGTTCTGTGGTCTTGCAGATGCTTTTAGATATGCCTTTAGGTCCCTCTCTCCATTGTCTTCCCTCCTGTTTAGGAATCGTAGGTCTGCCAGTCCTGTCCTCCTGTAAACTTGGTTTATGTTTGTGTATATATTGCTGTGTTATGCTTGCTAATTTTCTCATCTTAAGAGAAACTGTGCAGCAGGAGCATGTGACTCTTGCATTTCCACTGTCCACGGCAGTGCTTGAAGTGTAGTGTAGGTGTTTGGTAGATGCTAATTGAATATGAAGAAAGAAAAAGTCAGAGACATATTTTGAAGGAATAAATGTTGAAATTTGATAATAAGCTTGGTAGTGAATGACATTAAAAATTCAGATGTGTGTACAAAGCTCTTTGGAGACTGGAAGGACTTCGGTATATTGGTGGAGAAGTCAGGTAGGCTCTGGAATATAACAGTATAACTAGTTTTCAGCTTGTGAGTCAGTCTACACCCATACATTATATCTTCCAGGTGCAGAACTTGGCAGTGAGGAACCAGCAGGCCTCAGCTCAAGGACCCCAAATGCCAGGCTCCACTCAGAAGGCCATCCCTCCTGGAGCTTCTCCTGTTTCTGGCCTCTCCCAGGCTTCTAGCCAGGCCCTAGCTGTGGCACAGGCTTCTTCTGGGGCCTCAGGCCAGTCACTCAACCTTAGCCAAGCTGCTGGAGGCAGCGGGAATAGCCTCCCAGGCTCCATGGGTCCAGGTGGAGGTGGCCAGGCCCCTGGGGGCTTGGGTCAGTTGTCTTCTTCAGGATTGGGTGGTGGAAACTGTCCCAGGAAGGGCACAGGAGTGGTGCAGCCCTTACCTCCAGCTCAAACAGTGACTGTGAGCCAGGGCAGCCAAACAGAGGCAGAAAGTGCAGCAGCCAAGAAGGCAGAAGCGGATGGAAGTGGCCAGCAGAGTGTGGGCATGAACCTGACCCGGACGGCCACACCTGCCCCCAGCCAGACGCTCATTAGTTCAGGTAAGGTGTCACCTTTTACAGTGAGCCCACCTCCAACTCCACCCTCTCCACACACTTTCTTTTTAAACTCTTGGCCATGAAATGACAGAAGGAAGAGAATCTTATTGGTCTTGAACATGCTAGCTCAGTGACAGGATAATAACAGAGGAGATCTAACCAGTTTCCTCCAAGCAGCAAGCTGCTTATAAAGCCCTCTGTCTACTTTTGGCTCATATTTTTAAATGTTACGGTTTTGTCAAGACAGGGTTTCTTTGTAGCTTTGGTGTCTCTCCTGGAACTAGCACTTGTAGAAGAGGCTGGCCTCGAACTCACAGAGATCCTCCTGCCTCTGCGTCTGGAGTGCCGGGATTAAAGGAGTGCCGCCACCACCGCCCAGCTGCCCTCTGTCTACGTTCATAGGGGTCCTGAGTTTTTCAGATTATTCTATTCATTGCACTGAATTCTAGTGGAATCGACAAATGTGCTGGAAATGCGTCTTTGGAAGGCGGGGTCCCTGTTCTCATGTCACTTATAGTGCAACATAAAGTCTGAGTTCTCTCTTTTCAGTGGGTAGTGCAAGCAACCATAGTGTCAATACCACAGGGTATGTAAGACCAGCAAGAGGAGCTGTGGCTTACTGTGTGTAGTCGACTTTTTGTATCAATGTGAAGGACAAACAGGAATTAATAATAACAATAACCCTGGTTTGTACTTGCTTTCAAACTGGGTCAAATAGAGCCAATGTCTATACTTGGTAATGTTAGCTTTTGTTTTCTTTGTTTCTACCACCTTCATCGTTGATATTTTTGGATAATTTCATTCACAAAAATTACCAATATTAGATATATACCTTAGCCTTTCTGTCCCCAAAGTGCTTTCAGATCACATGCCTTGTGCATTTGGATATAATGTTATGCAGGGCAGGACTGTCAGCTCCAGTTCACAGCGGAGGAAACAGTAATCAGAACCTGTGTCTGCTTTCTTATAACTTTGTAGATGGTAACTTTAAAAATAGAGACGCTCGTAGAGAATACCTTAACCTCAGGGAATTTATTCTTTCTGTGAATATTAAATACTTCTTATGTATCAAACAATGGAATGAGGTCTAGGGATGTCAAAATGAATGAAACATGGTAATGAAGGAGGGGTCAACCATTCTTTGCTAAGTACCAAGTGAAAGGATAGGATGGTTATAGCAAAGGAAAAGAACTCACAGAAGATGATTCCTGACTTAAGGGACCTCACTCCTCACCTCTTCCTCCCTCCCTCCCTCCTCTCACCTCTTCCTCCCTTCCTCCCTCCTCTCACCTCTTCCTCTCCCTCCCTCCTCTCACCTCTTCCTCTCCC
>LOJH01040892.1:0-13982 GCA_001685095.1 Ellobius talpinus
GGGGGGTGTGTCTGTGTGTGTGGAATACACCAAAAAACTTAATATTTTATCAAAAGGCACAACTCTAAAAATGAAACCTACTGACTTGTTTCTATGGCAACCACTCCTGAAATGTATTTGGCCAGTGTGTGTGTCTTCCCATAATTTTTCTTTGCATGTTTTAAGGAGTTCCTTGAATTTTCTTTCCTAAGATGGATAAATGGATGGATAATTAAGTGACAGAGAGAGAGAGATAGAGATGCATTTTCCCTAGGGAGACTTTAAGACTATTATAAAAATTTCTATAGATTCATATAGAATATTGTTTTATTCTTAGCACAAATGTATTTGACTAGGGAACAGATCTGTGTTTTAATCTGGTTTAAACTAGTGATGGGGCTTGTTAAGCACTAATTCATAAAAGAGCCAGATAGGATCCTGTTTTGTGATATTAACATGTGAGGTACATTGATTTCTAGAGTGACTAATGGCTTTTTAAATTCAGACTCATTTGCTCTCCCTGCAAGACCTTGTTGGCTCTTCCACTTCACCCCCTTTTGATGCTCATCTTTTCCACCCCTCCCCCAGGGCCCTGAGTCTCCTCTGTTTTGGGACCTAAATTAACCTTCTCCTTAGCCATTCTTCCTTGTCTGAGGGTATATGGTCAGAACATAGGCTAGAAATCACAGCTAATTTTATTCATAGATCTCGCTGTTTCCCAACAGGTTTGTTCAGAAAAGTTGGTAATGTAACCATTGGCACAAAGGTACTGTGTTTTATTTCAGGGTTTTTTTTAAATGAATTTTGGGGGTTGTTCAGAGAAACATGTCTGCTTTCTCAAGCTCTGTCATGTTACAAAATGAATAGAAATGGCCAGATGTTCTTGCGATATAAAACACATGTTCACTGAGCATGGTGGCATCACAGTGCGCTCACAGCATTTATCTGGTTAAATCCAGAGGGACTCATTCTATGAGGCAAATAAAGTGGCAGGAAATAGAGAGATGCTAAGGAAATAAACTGTACTGAGCCCAACAGCGGGGGAATTTCGTGTGCCTACAGAGATGACAGAGAAGCCAGGATGTCTCTGAGCCTGTTAGACACATTTGGTCATAACAACTTGTAGTAGGAGTGAATATTTAATTTTGGAGCCCTTTTCTGTACTTTCAACTCCTCCCAGGCCTTAAAAGTAAGATTCTTGATGTTCCTGGGTGAGGGAGAATAGCTTTGCAATCTCCTAGTCCCTACACCACACAGTGTACAGTTTTCACGTCTAACCCCAGTCTGTTTGAGTAACAGGCTGAAATTGGAGTTGGTGATTTGTTTAGCCTGGCAGGTCAGGAATGGATCCTTCTGCATCCATCCCACCAGGCCTGGGATTGCAGCTGTACACCATCGCACTGCCTTTCTATGTGGGGTTCTGGGGGAACAGACTCGGGCCCTCAGGCTCGTGCAATAAGTTCTTCATCGGCTGAGCTTCTCCCCAGCCCTCTTACATCTTCTATGTGTGCTTACTTGTCGCAACAACTTTTATAAGTTAGCTGTGTCAGCTAAGGCTTTCTTGATTACAAAGAACAGGCTATCTTAAACACAGACTACTCAACAGTTTGGCATAATACTTGTCTTTGGGCCAAGCAGCTGACCATAGCCACTGTTGTCCCTATTGGTGGATAGGAGAAGTATTTCACAAAGGAAGCAAGCCAGTGATGGACAGAGATCACAGGAGGCAGTGGAGGTTTTGAATGGTGATGTCGCTGGCCCAAAGGTCACTTAGCTGGTAAGTGGCGAAGTCAGGTCAGCTTCCAAAGCCATTCCAAGTCTACCATGCATGACCTGGCCTCTACGTAAGTGTACATACAGCTTCTGCCACCTTCTCAGTAGCAGGTTATGGGACTGTTGGCTAAGATGAGTTCCTTCTGGTCCTCAGCGTCTACCATGATCACCTTCAGCGAGCCTGGGTAGTGATCAGCTGATGGTTCTTTGCTCTCTTTCTTCCTAAACTGTCTTGCAGAACATCGCATGAACAGTTTCATTCATTTGATATCTCTATTGCCTTCCACTTCAAAGAGTGACCTTTCTCTGACCTGGCCTCTAATTCTGGGGAAATCTTGACTAAAGTCCTGTGAACAGACAAGAGCTTTTTCAGGCTGTTTTGTGCGAAGCGCTAACCTTCCTGGAAGTGTTTCTTGATCGCTACGGTAAGCTGGATCATGGCAGTGCTCCTCAATTCAGCCAGCAGGCCGTAGATGCATCTGCATTCCCCCCATCACCTCTCGGTCTTACTGTGTGGGCTCACTGGGAGCGTGCTGTATGGGAGACAGCCGAGGCTGTGCTCTTGATCTGTGTATGAGGAAATTACAGTGTTTTTCAGCATTTACAGAACCGGTGTCTGAAGCTCGCTCTCTTGATGTGTTTAATCTTCACATGTGTTCATCTCTACATCAAAAACAGAGGAAGCCACAGGAAATCGCTGCCTGTATTTCCAGGAAACTGAACTACATCACCAGCTGCCCAAGCAGCGCAGCCCAGAATACCCCGGTGTAGGCATCGGCGTGGCTGATGGAGGTGGTGATAAGGACCGGAAGTGTCCTCATCCTGTCACTCCGCTGGTGTGAGCCTAGAGAAAGCAAACCCTTAGACACTCGGTGTCTGAGAGTGTGAATACTGTGTGGTGTGAACTGTGTCCTGTGCCAGACCCAGGGGGCTTTGGTAGGTAGCACTCTCTTATCACAAGCACCGAGGTGACACTGGGAGATTCTCACGTGAGCCCGTGGATGGTAACAACTGCTGGTCTCTATCAGATGTTGACTACTGTGTGTCTGGTATTTGATGAGGACCCCATGAGTATTAATTAATCACACAAACTCATCCAAAGGCTTGCTTTGTTATTTCAATTTTCATATTTTTAATACTCAAAACTCATAGAGCTTAAATACTTTGTTCAGGGTCACATGGGCATTGAAAACCCCAAATCTAAACCTAAGAATATATTGTTCCGGGTCAGCAGTTTGAATGGTCTAGTGGATTTTCCTAGGGGCGGCATCTGCGTGCCCAGGCGGTGCAAACCCCCCAGAACTCTCTAGGGCAGGCTGAGCAGACACAGAAAAGAGGCCCTGGAGCAGAAACTCAAACTGTGACTAAAACACATAGAGAAATCCATGTTGATGTGTGAACTGAGCTGGTTTTTGTATGCGTCCAATTTCCCACTCCTCCGACAAAAGAGGGCAGACTAGAATGGTAGGCAGCACAGATACTGGAGGCTTCCTGAGAGCCATCTCATGATACTACCCTGTGTCATTGAGCAAAGATGTCATTTGGATGCTGGGGTCCAGCCTGTTAAATAGACAACACCAAGTAAGAAAAGAGTGTCTGAGAAGTAGAGATTACAATGGATGGCTAAGGACTTGGTAAAAACAGGACTCGCACTTTCTGGCAGCTATTGTGAGGGTGGGAAGAAAAGTCTCGTGCAAACTCATCTTGACTTTTCTTTTAGAGACAGGGTCTTACCGTACAGCCCAGGCTGACTCCAGCTTGCTGGAGGGCCCTTAGCCGTCTCAGGCTCACCATCCTGCCTTATCCTCCCAAGTACATAGGTTTGTGCTAGCATGCCTGACTGGTTTTCAGGTTTTAAAGGAAAAAGAAAATCTGTTAAAATTTTAGAAAAATCACATGCAAACCTGTGGCATGGAGATTGTAGATATTCGTGTTGATGTAAGGTTGTTGGCTTGAAGCCCTTCCGTGTACTTATGATACCCTTATTTTTAGGATTACAAATCTTACATGGTATAAAATACCATGTCTCATAGCGTGATTCTTTGGTCTGTGTGTATTCTGTCTTAATTTCTTTGTCATAGGATGGCAAAGCCTAGGGGCTTGCTTCCTCATGGACATTTTCTCAATATTTTTTCTGCTAATTGAGAAACAGGGAAAATATTAGTTCTGATACTTACCAAGGGGCATGTTAGTGTTTGTTTCCTTAGTGGGTGGGGATTGCTCTACGGAGCTCTCCACATGGGTCTACTTCCCCTGGAGCTCTCAGCTGTGCTCGCCTAGGTCACGGGTGAAGGCAGGAGAGGAGGGCCCCATGCAGGGATGGGTTTCAACCCACTGTATCTCAGCGAACAGCCTCCTCCGGAGAACTGATATACCGTGAGGATGGGGAACCTGCTGATTAAAACAGGGTACTTGGATCATTGGAGGTCGGTGTAAGTATTTCCTCTCCTCCAGTAGTAAAGGTTGAAATTCTTAGAAGGCACACTTGCTTACTTGTACCCTTAGAAGGTTCATATTATAGCCAGATCCCTCTTCTTTGGATTGGATGTACTGTGTCTATTGAAAGCTGGAAGACCAGCTTATTTCTTCCTGTTGAGAAAATAATAATAATGTCTAGCTTTCATTAGAATGCTCTTCATCACCACGGCGCTCTTAAATATGGACTAATTAGTTAAAATGGAGGAAATCTGGCAAAATAGCCTCTCTTTGAAAACCAGACTTAGAATATTCCGTGATTTGCTGTATTTTTGGAACAGAAGCGACTAGAAGCCGTTTTATTATTGGCTGTAATAGCGAGTGGCATCTCTTATTATGTTTGGCTGCTGACATATCAAATTACATTTTAGTTGGTTGTTATAACATGAAATAGTAGAATATGAGTAGACTCAAAATGAGACTTGCATCCCTGGGAGATGGAAGAGTTGACATTAAGGGGTTGCCATGGAAACTTGTCAGGATGTCGCTTTATAATCTTTTGGATTAGGTTCTGGCCCAGGGTCACTGTGTTGGAATTGAATGGGGGTTTGGTAGCGGGATGCAAACGTTGTATCTTTGCTTGATATCATTTAAATTTGCTGGTTGGTCATGTTGCCAAGGTCAAGCAGAAATGACGCGGAAAGAACATTTAAATTACTGTAGAACCTAGACAAGGTCACATCTGCCAATAAAAGATTCAGAGTGTCTGAGACTCAATTGCTGAAAGGCAGGATTTCCTGTCCTTGGCTGGCGGATAAAAAGTAGGTATGTGTACCTGTGAAAGAGTATCTCCAATGCAAAATTGAGAAATTAAGCCTTTTTATAATTGCCTTATGGAAATGGGACTGAACATCCTCAAGCAAACAGTTTGGCCACAAGGGCTGTTTTCTGAGGCTCAGCTGAAAATGGCCTGCTCCACTGGGCATGGAGTTGAGATCAGAGAAGGTCTTGGCAGATCGTGACTGGAATCTGTTGAGAACAGGGCTCCCACGCCTCACTTCTCACACTGGCCTTACCCTTGAGGGCTGCATCTTGGTAGAGTCATGGGCCTCTGAGTGTGACCTCCATAGGGATGAAGCCACACTCAAGAGGGAGTTCTCATTCTCAGCCAGACCCCATTTCTCCCAGCAACAGTGTGATCTTGAACAAAACACAGTTGCATTCTGGGTGCCCCCTAGGAAGTCAAGGGGTTGCGTTTCCTTTGGTTGTCTAGTGGTATTATTTATCATCTTGTAGGCATAGCTAAGTCCACACTGCCCTTTGCCAGTCAGCGCATGTGTCCATCCTGACTTGGCAGAACTCTCTGTCATGGTTAGTGCGGCTTGCTGATAACTAAATGAGAGAGCAAAAGAATTCCTCCCCAACCTCATCATGTTTCTAGTTTTTCAAGTGTGGTTTCTGAAGTAAGGTGAAAAATCCACACTGAAGATGGCTGGTAACAGTACAGGCAGCGTACATGTGTAGACTTTCTATATGGAAACAGTACTTTGTATACATTATGCCATTTCGTCTTTACCTCAGGGTCACATGTATATATGGCATGCACAGAATTGAACATTTGCCCTGTACTAGATATTATGCCAAATATTCCTCACACTCCATAATGTTGATACATGACATGACAAAGGAGATTATCTCCACTTTTTGCCAAACTAACTAGCAGAACAAGGGTTTGATCCCACAAAGCATGGTCTCAGAGCCCCTTCTCATAACCTCTCTCCCATCTGTATGATGGAACAGTCAATCACTTGGAAACTCTCAGATACATAGGGACTAGGGGCCCCATTCCAGCCCAGTCATACTCTAAGAAGTTGCTCCATAGACTGGGTTTGCAAGGCAGCAGCCAGAGTCACTAACTGGAGGCAGATTCTATGGCTGCATAGTTGGCTGTAGCCCCTCAGCCAGCAACGGATTGATGGCTGCATTCATACTTCAGGAGTGGCAATCCAGTGGTTCTTGTTTGCCAGGCCCATGTCTACCATCACACCTAGTTTCCTTACCCAGATGGTAGATCTCCAAGTCGTGAGTTCCTTTAACATTTTATTGTTTCGAGACAGGGTTTCTCTGTGTAGCCCTAGCTGTCCTGGAACTAGCTTTTGTAGACCAGGCTGGCCTCAAACGTACAGAGATTCACCTGCCTCTGCCTCCTGAGTGCTGGAATTAAAGGTGTGTGCCACCACTGCACGACTCTTTTAAAGATGTGGTACCACCAGGTAGGAAGGTGAAAACACATTTATTTTTTTCAAGCCAATATAGTAATTTCCAACTTCTAAGTGTCAGGTCAAACTTTGCTGCTCAGCGTTACTAACTGCAATGTAAATTATTGTGTTCTTTCCTTCGGGAGCTAAGGCTGAACCACAATAGCCGGAGACATGATTCCAGAGTTTGGGTGCACATTGGACCTACCTGGGTGATCCTTAAAACTACAGGGACCTGGTTTTCACGTCAGACTCCCTGAGATTTTAGAGTGGGGTGTGACCGATTCACCAGGCACTTCAGAGATCTTCAGGTGATTCTGCTGAGCTGCCAAGTTTGAAGCAGTGGTTTGAGAAATTGGCCTGGAAGTTTCCAGTTGTTCCATCCTGAGGAGGCCTGGTGCTCCTCTGTGGACTGATCTTGTTTTTTGGTCTCTGATGGAGTGTTACCACCATCCCTCTCTTGTGTTTCAGCCAGCGTGATTAATGTGTGCTTAATTCTGCCAATTGCACTCTCTGCCTCTAAACTCTACCTCATAGTCAAATGATGGATTCTCCCCCAAGAAAACTTTTAGACCAGTATCGTCCTTGAAGAGATATTGGTGCCCTGTCTGTGATGATAGAGTCCCAAGTTTGCATCCTAATTTGACTGTCTTATTTTTACGATGAAGCACATTTCTTTTTAAATTGTCTTACCTTTAGGACATTGTTATATCTTTATTGTACGCTGTGTTGTTTTTCTAAGGGCAAAGTAAGCTTCTCTTTCATGTAACTTGTGATTCTTTCCCACAAACGTTGGATCATTGTTTTCATTGTTGGATGGCAACAGCTGTTGGGTGGCTCAAACGCTGATAATATTGTACAGGTACCAACATGGTCAAGAGCTGGAAAATAGGTAAGGAATAATTTAAGTCAGTTTACCCTCGGGGATTTAGCACCTTCCAGGTCACATGACCAGTTGGAAAATACAGTTGCATCATGAAAACATCATGATGCATAGGATACAGTTCTGGAGCTTACAGATGTCCTTGGTTAGCTTAGAAATCCTCATCGCCCCAGGTGGATCTTAAATGCAATCTTCCGAATGGAGAGAGAGAGAGACGTTCTCCGGTGGGTGGAGCACACAGCAAAGGCTGGGGTGCTACTGGGCTGGGTGACTGTGTTTGACAGATGATGAAGGATTACTGCGGTGTAGAGGTGGCTATTAGGTCAGATTTAACAGCAAAAAGAAAACATTTGGAAGACCTACAAGGAGGAGGGGCAAGCGAAGAGTTTCCATTTTTCTTTCTACAACTGTCGATGTTCAGTTTTCTATAACTGTACCCGTGTTCGGATCACAGAACAAGGCTGTAGCGTAGCCCTGCTTGTCTTGGGGTTAAGCTTTTTGAAACTAACTCTGCTCCTTGGGTTTGGAATTTTCTCATCCTGCCATCTGTGAATCGGTGCTGTAACACCTCAGAAAAGAAAGGAGAAGAGAGTTGGGAGCTTTGCTTTTTGAAAGGAAGGTTCGGAGCAAGCAGGGAGCTGTCGCGGTTGTCCCCCTTTGTTCGGGAATTAGAACATGAGCGCAAACGGCAGCTCCACCCCTCGTTTTGTGGGTTGTTTTCCTCCCATATTTCCTAATTTTTCCCATGACGTTCTAGCCGCTTTCTTCACAAGATTATGAGGCCTGAAAGACCCCATTGTTTAGCAGGAGTGCGAGCTTTTGCGCCCTGCCGTCTGGCTGCCTGGGGTCTGAATGTGGGTGGCGCACCCCGCTGGGCCATACAGAGTAGAGAATGAGTGAAGCTTCCTCCCCATGGGAGCAAACACTGTTCACCCAAGGCCACAGAAGGTCTTTCTCTGAGAGAAGATGCTACTTTCTTAGTGTCATTCATAAACCGCAACCCGATAGGCCAAGAAAATTCCTTGATGGCAAATCAGATGGCTAAAGGCTTGTGCAAACTTGGCTCTGCCTTCAGATAAATTGAAACTTTCTTTCCTGTAACGCACTCAACACTGTTAGGAGCCTATGTGGATTCAAGTGAGTTCTTGGAGAGGCAGACCAGAATCTGCGGGACCAGCCCCCTCTCAGTGTACTTCTTAAGTGTATAAAATACTAATTCTAGTCGGGGGATGGAATGACAGATAGCCCCCAAGTGAAGTTGAATAGAATTCTTTTAAAGTAAAGAAAATAGGGCTTGGTTAACCTGGCATTCTTTAAGGAAGGTAATATATTGAGGCAGTATCTCACATTTGTGGCTCTGGGTGGCTAGGAAGTCATGCCAGGCTTCCTGCTTCAGCCTCTGTGCTCCGGGATTAGCAGTGTGAACCCCATGCCTGAATTAAAGAATTATCTTTGTGTTATATTCTAAGGGATCGGGTCTGTATTAGATGAACAGTAATATATCTGTGGAAGATGCTACATTTATATGTAGTAACACTTTCAACCCAACTTAGGAAATTCTCACTGTTCTTGACATCAGCAATGGCCTTGGAACTGCCTGCAGTCAGTGTTGAGTCAGCTGTACCCCTCCCTCTGCACCTCCACCTTGGCTGAGTCTGCTTGGGATCTCCTAAGTAGGAGCGGTACACCTTAGACTTCAGCAAGAATCATGAATCAGAGTTCTCTGTCCTCTGAGCTGACTTCAAACATTTGGAAGCTACACCACTACCCAAAGTAGACTTTGAAAATTCAGGAGGTTTCTCTGAGGAAAGTTCTGAAGTGCGGTATAGCACCAGCATTTTATGGAATGCATCAAACCTTGTGGCCCTTCTTCCTGAAACTCTCTAGTTGCTCACCACTAAGACCTTAAGGCTACCGGGGACCTGGGTCCCTTGACTTCTCTTTCCTTATGCCCACACTTCTCCTCAAGGGTCTCACCTCCAGGCACCTGGTCTCATCACAGGCTCTGTGGAATGCACAGCTGTGTTCCTCTGTTGGAGGGAGGAGAGCCGGGCTGGCCTTGAACTCACAGGCAGCCCCTCTCGGGGTGGGGTCTGGGTACTTGTGTTGCAG
Organism: Ellobius talpinus; assembly: GCA_001685095.1. Lineage (NCBI taxonomy): Eukaryota > Metazoa > Chordata > Mammalia > Rodentia > Cricetidae > Ellobius > Ellobius talpinus. The sequence continues at coordinate 9,421 of LOJH01040892.1, forward strand.
AGGTGCCTAACCACAGCCAGCCCAACATGGTCCTTAAGGCCTTTCTTTGAAGCTGGTGGTACTCAAATTTTAGGGTCCCTTAGGATTAGGGTTACCTGGAGAGCCTCAGACCAGCGTTTCTGCCCAGGGACAGATTTCCCAGTCATGCTTTTCCATGAGCCTTGGGAGCACAGCTGGAGAATCTGCTCTGCAGGATAGCTTCTTGGTTCACCCACTGTGCGCCTCCTCAGTGAGGCCCACTCCGGTTATCCTATTTACAACTGTAGCCACCTCCTCCAGGCTTCTTCATCCTCTGGCTCTAGTTGGTTTTTATTGCTCTTGTCACCTTAAAACAAAACGTTGTTGTAAATCTTCTATCTGTGCTTGTCATCTGTCCTTAGCAGATTAAAAATTCCATTAAAATAGGATTTCCCCCCCTATTTCTCCACTGTTGTATCCCAAGTTTCTCTGAGTGTGTCTGGGACACAGTGAGTGAATAAATTGTTTGAGAATTAACCAGTGAGGAACATGAAGACATGAATCATGTAACTCAAATATTGTGCCCCCCCAGCTTCTTTCAGTCTAAGTCATTAGATGCTCCCCAGATACTCTCTGGAGCTTCATTTCTCAGCCTCTCTGCTTTTGTGGCAGTGAAAATGGTTTCCCCTCTTGGCTAAAGTTTGAGCCTGACCTGATGCTCCTCATGTAGTGGTATTCCTCTTAAATTTCTGTTCAACTTCCAAGTGCTTGCTAAGCCAATGGCTTTCAACCCCTGGTCTGCCTTAGCTCCCTGGAGAGATTTGAAAGGCTCTGTAAATATTTAATTTGCATTTCACCATACTGCTTTAGAATACTTTTATGATTATAATTTTAAAAACACATGCTTACTGCATTACCAAATTTGAATACATTGAGACTATCAAGGCATTGAATTCGATTGTCAAGTTAACTTCAAAATAGTGCTTTTTGCTAATTTGATATACATATCTGAATTTCTTATAAGTTGTTCAAGATTAAGGAGGGAAGAGTTTATTTCATTTTATAGTACATTGTTGAGGGGAGCCGAGGCAGAAACTCGAGGCAGGAACCTGGAAGAGAAACTCCAGAAGGAGGCTGCCTATAGGCTAACTGGAAGCATCTGCTCAGCTAGCTTTCTTACGTATGCAGAACTACCCACCCAGGGGTGGCATTACTAATGGTGGTCTAGACCCTCCTGACTAGATTCCCTCAAAGCTTTTGGTTAAGTTTGAGGCAGATTGTCAAATTATAAAATGGAAGGCTACATAGCCATCAGAGTTACCAACACATTCTCTGCTCACATCTGTTCATCTCCAGACGCAGGTGTTTCACGTAGCATTTGAAGTAGCCAAGCATTCTGGTTTCTTCGTGTCAGGTTGGAGCCTCAGCAAAGAGACGGGGCTCTGTCTGAAATTTTCTTCAAGGTTTTATCGTATGGTCCAGAGAGTAAAGGATCTCTGTAGTTAACCTGTATTGGGATTTTCTTAACTCAGCACAGCTGAATACAAACATCGAAAGCAAATCCTGGATCACTTCGAAGTCAATTGATGTGGACCCTGGTACCTGGAAGATTCACTCCTAAAAAAAGCAGAAGTCTGTTGACTGCATTATAGAGAAAAGTCTGAGTTATGTTTTAGGGAGCATCTTGTAGATCTCTTACACATTGTTGTAATGTGTGTTTAGGCCCCCCCATCATATTTGAGCCCCTCAGAAGTAATGGTTGTGGCCATATCTTGTGTTGTATATCTCTAGCCTCAGCACTTGGGAGGCAGAAACAGGAAAATCAGGAGTTCGAGGTCAGGCTGGGCTTCATAGTGATATTAAGGTCAGCAGGGACCCCACATAGTAGATAGAAACCCTGTGTCAGACACAGCAGCCACAGCTTCAGATTGTGTCCCAGAGCTTCGCCTCTCCCTGCCTAGCACTGCCTAACCTGGAGGATTACTCCGCGTGTGTTTAATGAACACACTGTTTCTCCACTGTAGAGGTGTGCGGCACTCACCTTAAACACACAACCAGCGACTTTTCACAGAGAGCACACACTCTAGCATCAGAACGCACACCACAGCAACAGCAAAAGCCACAACCACATTGGACGCTCTGTGAGTGCTTCTCTTTCATCTCTAACTGACCAATGATTTAAGATTGTCTAATTCTTTCTGGAAATGCCTGTTGGCTCTGGATCTTTCACGCCACCTTACTTTTCCTATGTAGGCCCCAAGCTATGTCTTTCTCTTCATCCTTGGCGTGGGTCGTGCAAGCAGCTTGAAGCCATTTCCCCAGCCCAGTATTCCCTCCCCTTCACCTAGCTCATGTGTGATCAGCTCAGAAGAAAATCTGTGTGCATCCTTTGGCCTATTCTGTCTGTAAGATTGTGTCTGTGTTGCCAGTCCTCTATCCATGGGTGGCCACAAAGCCCTTGAATTATGACTGATCCACACTGGAAGATGATACCCATGAACAGTCCACTGGTTTCAAGAGCCAGTACAAAACGTAAAGCCAGTACATTGTTAATTTGTATGTTAAGACCATGTTAAAACAATAATTTGCATATGCTGGGCTCATCATCTGTATAATTTCCTAAAGCTTTCTATACCTTTTCTGCCATCCTGTAGAACCTGTGTGTAACAGAATTGCAATGCCCCTATTAGCTAATAAAACATATATTTAAGATCATGAGAGTTGGATCAACATGGACAGTGGGCTTATGTTTGCACAAGCAGTGGCCTTCCTGACCCTCTTGTTAGACCAAATAAAGAGAACTTCCCTGACAGGTCCTCTCCAACCCCACTGTGTTGATAAAGCCTGTCATTCTGCTTAATCACTTTTTAATGATAGTCTTCCTTTTGTTCTTGGCATGTAAGAAACCAGCTTTTAAAATAAAATGTGGCAAGTATTAATTCCTGATTAATGGTCTTCTAATGCAGCAAACTGGGCTGCAGTTCTTACAGAAATAGAATTGTTTCTATATATCAGATGTCCCAATAAACAGTCAAAAATATACTTTTAATATATTCAGATTGACAAGATATTTTAATATCTTCAAAGTACAAATAGAGTACTTCAGATCCTGCAAAGGAGAAACTCTAGGAAAAGCCTATGAATTCCAACAGTGTGGGCTGTTTTTGCATGCTGTTCAAGTGCAGGCCTGGGGAGTAGCTCCATTGGCAGAGTACTTACCTCACATGAATGGAGCCCTGGGTTTGATCCCCAGCACCACATAACCCAGGTATGGTGACACACCCCTGTCGTCTCTGCCTTGGGTGCAGGCAAGGAGAGCAAGATTATCCTTGACTGCATAGTTAGTTGGAGGTCAGCCCGGTACATACATGGGATCCTGTCCCCACTCACCCCTGAAAAGATGCAGAAGGAAGAAAGCATCATTTTGTCAGTTACTAGTTGGCTGAAGGTAACTGCGTGTCCTTATTCTAAGTGCCGTGTCTGTCTCCCTGTGTAGGCTCACTTTAAGGGGAGAGAGACACCAGAAAACTAAACAATAGAAGTTGAATACCTTAAAGCGCCAGAGGGACTGGATCCTGTAGTTAGTTGGGGCTATGTCATTCCGTGTGAGACTGACGTCAAACAGATTGAACACTGAAGCGAGCGTGTGTGTGCATGCCTACACATGTGATAGAAAGCATGTCAGGATGTGAAGTGACTCTGAAGGGCACCACGGCAAACCTTGGATCTGTCAAGAATGTACCTATTTTTAACCTGCTGGATCAAGTGTCAGCACTCATAGGAGATGAGGAAGGGGGTAGAGAATGTGGGGGGTAAGACTGACTGGTAGAGATTCTGGCAATGGAAAGGACCCTCTGGCGTGTTTATAGTTCAGCTGTGCATTCTTAATGGCTCCACTGCTGCCAGGTCAGGTAACATTTTCTTTGCATGTGATGAATGGCAGAGAATTCTTTTGCAGGGGGAGCCAAAGGCGCTGGGAAGGGGGCAAGGGAAGACGGGAAAGGAGAGAAAAAAGAAACACGCGGCTCCAGAGGGACACAGCTCTTGCTTTGCAGTTGCCTGTGTGGATAGGAACCAGATGGCATGCTGGAACACCCGCTTGGCTATCTGAGGAGCCAAACATATGGCTCATGGTGGGGAGAGAAGGCCTCGGAGCCAGAGCTTTGCCGATGGTTCATATTACAGATTGTAACAGTGTGTCATTACATCGCAAACCTAAGTGCTTAATACCCACTGCAGGCGCTGGCCTTAGACCTTCAAGAGGACTTTTAACTCTTTGCTGGCGCTGGATGGGGAAATGACATCATAGGGAGGCTGAAGATGTCTAGTGTGGAGAATTATGTAGTGGAAGCAACATTGTTTTAAGACCTGGGACGCCTTCATGCCTCCGAATTCAGCTGTTTTCGGAGAACCTTTTTGTTCAGGCCTCCCTCTATTCCCCTTCTCTCTCTCTCTTCCTCCTTCTAACACACACACACACCACACACACACACATACACACACCACACACACACATACACACACCCCACACACACACACCCCACACACAGACACACACATACACACCACACACACACACACACACACACACACACACACACACA
>LOJH01040893.1:0-13728 GCA_001685095.1 Ellobius talpinus
CTCCTTTCCAGCATTCTCCTGTTCTCATCACCCCACCTCTACTTCCTGTCTGGTACACATCACTCAGTCTCTTGGAATCTTATGATATACTAGATTTTTACTGGTTTTGGGAAGGGTCTTGCTACCTATCCCTGAAGGATGTGCTGCTTGCTATGTAGCCAAGACTGGGCTTGAACTCTTGGCAATCCTCTTGCCTCAACTTCCTGAGTGTCAGAGTGACAAGCTTGTCCCATGACACCAGCAGCTCTAAGAACTCCATAGGTTCTTGAGTGATCATCAGTTCTTGAATGTTGTGTGATCCAACAGAGTAGGTTTAGGAATAGTAATTTAATATCTGGCCCTCTGACACCGACAGTATGATGCACCGGTGGCCAGCATGTTAAGTCTTTGGAACTTCACTCTGATAGGCTGTTGCTGGAGAATTCTGATAGGACAGGTTTACGTTCTCAGAATGGAGTACAGTGTGAGTTCCCAGAACATCTGGTTCAGTGGTTTAGGTAAAGTGGGCTTGTCTTCCCTCTCTCAGGCCAGCACCTGGTGAAGGAAACCCCTAGCTGTCTGTGAGTCTCAGAGGTCCTTCCCATCTGACAGTACTGTTAAATGAAGCAGGGACTGCACAGGGACTTGCGGGAATTCTAACTGGGCCAGATTGTTGTAGAGCCCATGGAGGTCAGTATGATGATCCTGCATCCACCTGAGCTTGATGCCGGTCTTAAAATGAGAAATAATAATGGATGGAGCCATACCCCCAGGACATTGTCTGTTTCTGCATCTCTCTCATATCCATTTAAACTCATGCACTACGCACAAAGTTTGTAAGTTAAGCAAACATGTCAGACGGAGCTCTCTTGGCAGATTTTTTACAAAGTGAGTTCAAAGGATTAAGATTTAGGAAGACCTTGATTTTTGATTTATCAAAGAGTACTATTACAAAATCGTTTTTAGTTCTGTAGTTACTTTATCTTACAGAAACTTGGATGCCAGAAGCTGCTTCTCCGTCCACTTAGGTTATAAGTACTACATCTAATGGTTGTTGTTCAACCAGCATTGTTTTCAGTTAATAAAGAGTCATTTGTGTAGTCCATCTCTTGTGGTTTATAAGGACCCGCTTAAAACAATGCATCACCATGTCACTGACAGCACATGGTTCCCCAAATATTACCAGTTTGTTTTGATTTACAAGAAGTGAGTTTCTCTCTGTGAACACCCCAGCTTCCTTTGCAGTATGGCCTCCTCATTTACCAAATATGGGCCTGATCCTTTTTTTCATGTTAATTGAAAAATGACATTCTTATCATATGCATTTTTTAATCATTACAATTCTTGTCCAAAGCCTAGCCAACTAAGAGGAATGGCTGAGTAATAACCAGGGCTTGTTAATCTGTTCTTACCAGGCCTCTATTTAGTGAACTGAACAGGAACAGCGATGTCCCAACTTTGCTTTTGATTCTGCACCCGAAGTGTGATGCTGGAGCAATGATAGTGATGCACTAGACACAGGTTTTGTGGGTTTAACTGCTTCAGGGCTTCTCTAATTTAACATGGCAGTTCAGAGGCTGAGGCCTGATTAGTCCCTTGAAAATACAAATTTTTAGGACATCTCCCTCACATTCCTGCTTATCGTCATAGGAGTATACAATGGTGCAATTGATTAAGACAGTGAGCTACAATGAACTTTAGAGAGAGAAAAAAAGCACCATTAAAACTAAACCTGCCTCTAGAATAGACTACTGATGATGGCCAGAATTAAGGTAGAACCATGGGCTCCATCTGTTTAATGTCTTATTCCTTCTCTTTTTTTGTGACCTTCTGAAAAGTGGTAAAACACACATTAAAATAATTTATATTTGGTGTCAAGAATGTGTTTTTTATATATAATAGAGGTTTCCATCCCTTTGATTAAATTTATGTTTATATTTGACACATTCCTGAGATACATAAATTCGTGTGACAGAGAAAGTCCACACGCTCCCCAGCACCCAGGGCCAGGCTGAGCTGAATTTGGACACACGACATAAATAAAAGTGGTTTTATGTTTCACCTTCATCTGGTAGGTGAGCACTCCACCTTTTCTTGTGAAACATAATCGGTTGTGACATGGCAAAATTAGATCCTGGCTATTTATTATCTTCTGAAATCAAACCCCATAACTGGGAAAGCATGTGGTTGGTCTGCCGGGGCAGGTTGCACGCTGAGAGAGGAAGAGGGCCCTTCAGTTATCTAAGCTCAAGGTGATTTTCCTCACCATAGCCAGCCTTTTAATTAATTACTCTGAAAGATTGAGTAAATTATTATTTGAATACTTTATGGCATTCCATGTTAACATCTCAAGGACAAAGTGCTGTACTTTGCTCTTCAACAATGCTTCCTCTGTCAGAATATATCTTGGAAATTTATGTACTTTGCAACCAAGTAGCAGAGGACCCGAGCTGGTGTCCTGTGAATCATCAGTGGGCACCAGTGTCGTACGTGGTGGTCTGGCCCACCATTTAAAGAATATTTGTCGGGGTCTAATCTTGAGTGAGAAATTAACAAAATCGTGGATAAAGTTGATTAGCTTTGTTTTCTCTGAGCCCAGCTGGCCTTCCTTGATGATGTCTCTCTTTTTGATGGCTGCATTTTAAACCTGGACAAAACAGAAGGGCTACACAAAGGCTGTTAAGTAAAAAACAAAATGCAATTCATTTAACCAGTCTGGGCATGGGCACTGTGCTTCCTGGGTGCCAGTCAGAAGTGTGCTGTTCCCTTTGTGCTCAGAATAAAAGGTGTCCAGTTTAGCTATCACCATCCTTAAAAATATGTATTTCATTTTCAAAGCATTCTTCAGTCTGCAGAACATGCTCCACGCAATGTATGACGGTGCCTATTTAAAAATAACTGTGCCAAATAAGTCATAGGCTGTTTAGTTGATCTCTCTAACCACTAACAGGCATCTTACTGCTGGAATAATCTTCTCTTCCCTGCCGGGGCACTCAACCTTTTACTAACTTCATCCTCACGTCAGTAGATTAGATTAAATCCCCTTTTACTGCTTCATATTAATATTTTCAATGGCACACTAATCCAAGAAATAAATGTGTCAGTTTCTATGGATACACTGTAATGGTCATGGCCATCAGATAGTGCCTTAAGGCCACATAAAAGACTTAATGTACAGATTGAATAGAAACACATTATTTATTACGAGGCTATCAGGCTGAGAAATTTAGCAATCTCATTTTTTTTAGATTTGCCCATTTGACCCAGGCCAATTTGCCTGACTGATAATATTGAATATTTAGTATCACAATGTTTTTTCAGTTTTAAGGATAGTGTTTCAGGCTAATTTGATTTGGAGGAGTTTGATGGATTGAACACTTTTATGTCCCTGAAACATTTGTCGATAACTTCTTTCTGAGCCGTAGTTAAAAGTTAAGTGAGGCCAAGGAATGTGCTCTCTGATACAGACTTTATTATACTCAGGTTGGGGGTCTGGTTAGCAAAGTTGGAACAGAGAAGTAGCAATTGAACTATTTGGCCTGATTCTACTGACTGGGTATGGATCTTTGGGCAGAGGGTGAGGCTGGGGAAGAGATGGGGACCGGGAGCCTGTGCCCCTCATAACAACCCACCTCTCGAGAAGCAACCATACCAACCATGGCTTTATCCTCTATGGCTTTGGTGAGAGGGTTGGGTTCACCCCTAGGAGCAGACTTTGAGGAAGAAAGAGTTCGGAAGAACAGCCTCTCCTTTTACTTAGCCTGAGCCTCATGCCCCCAACCCCATTTCTTCCCTTAATACTAAGAAAAACACAGGACATTTAATTCAGTTTACAAAAACCACTCTCAGCACAAAGACTGCTGCCTCCCTTCAGTGTGTTTGCATTAGAGAAAAAAATGAAATCAGAAAAAAGAATCTCAAATTGGTGATTTGGCATCTTACAAATTCCAAATCAACCAAATATATTTGATGAGAGTCAGTGTTTATTGTCTTTCTATTTGGCACAATTTCTCATTTAGGCAGACTTAAGACCTGGAGTTACAATTACAAATATTTTACTGTCTTCTAGAAATCTGTGGAAAGGCAAACTTATTTTCTAATGTTACGTTCCCTACAAAAGCTACTAGTAACAATATACACTGTACCATCGCCAAGAGCTGACATTTCTAGAATTTTGTCAGTAAGTCTGTAAAGCACTGCCAGGCCAGCAAGAAGGCAGACAACACTCAGTAAACCCTCAATGGCCCTATGTGATCCCTCCAAGTTTACTGACACCTTAAAGTCTTACGTTCTGGAAAAGTCCATTTCTACTAAGCCACAGTAACCCTCATGACGCTATCTCATCAGCACTGAGGCTGAGGAGATGTGAGAGATATTGATAGAGTCCCACTGCAAGCTGAAAATTGACAAGACATTGGCACTTGAGAGTCAGTGGAAATAGCTCATTCGCACGAATGGGTATATTTTTGTTGTTGTTGTTTTCAAAATGGTGCTCACTCTACAGTTTAGAAGCGACTAACACAGACTTTGTGGCTGTTTCCATCGGGGCGTGAATGTTATTGTCTGTCCATTTTTATAAGACATGAGTGAAGGATATTTGTTTTGTATCTACAGCATTTTGTTTCTAGCTTGACAATTTAAAAAAAATACAATGTAAAGCGTTCTTTCATGATTCAAACAAAACACATCAATATAGTTTCACAATAAAAATACAGCAGTTTAAAGCTTTTTGATAACTCAATGACAAGTGCCAGAAGACCCATTTCAAAACAAATATGTATATGTATCTTACAGGAAAAATGAATGGAATAAGCATTTAATGGAAAGAACATTCTGTGCTGTGGCCATATGGAAATCTTTTAAGCCTTTGGAAAAGTAACAAAATGTTCTGACCATAAAAAAACTTAGTACCCTAAGCATTATAAGCATTACATGTAGCATCGTATTTAAAACTTTCTAGTATAGTTTTATGATTGTAAATTAACATCCATCTTGCAACAAGTGTCTGCCATTTTAACAGTGTTCAAACTTGAAGAAAGAGCATATGAAGGGGTTTTTGCTCCACTACTGTTATTTGTGAATTTAGAAAGAAAAAAGAAAATATTCTTTGGGGAAAAAGCAAGCAAAAGGAGATCCCGACAGCATTTTATCCCTTTGGTTCCTAACGGAGTGAGTTATTGTTCCTCTCTCTCATGGTCATTAATAATGACAGATGTCCACGGTGCAGAGTTCACCTACATTATTGTCAGCAACAGGACTGGCAAGAGAATATTTATTACAGGAGGAGGTGGGACAGAGACATGATGTTGAAACAGAAGACAAGAGCAGAGTTCAATCGTTGTTGTTCTCCCCTCCGGAAATAAAACACAATCACTCGCTAAGCTTTCTTAATAACATTTATTTCCAAGCCCTCATATTTCCAATATATTTCATCTCCATAAACGTTCCTTGTAGTGTTGATTTAAAAACTGAAATGTCAAGGCACTCGTTTTGATTTTATTTTCCTAGTAAACCTGTCTAATAACCAAATATATCTGAATAACTCTTAAAATATCATTTGAATTGTTGATAGGAAAGAGACCTGTTTGATTACGAAGATCCCCCAGCCCTCACTGTGTACAGAACTAAGGATATTTCAAACAGAGAAGCTAGCATTTAGATAGGGATTTGAAATTTGCTTAAATCAATATTGCAATGAAGCATGGGCTCCAAGATGAAAAATCATAAAGTTTACTGATGCTACTTCTCTGGAAAGTCCCCCACTCTCCTCCCTTTAGGTCCCAGGCCTCACCCTTTCTCTAACTTTAGTCTATTAGGACAACTAGACTGGGAATTCCTTTCCCTGGTTATACTGTTGATTGTCCATCAAGGTACAAAGGCAAGCCTGTCCTCCCTTGGAGTCAGCTTTCTCTGCCCTCAGCCCCATCCCGGCTCCATCTATAGCAACAGAGGCTCAAACATAGCCTCTTCAGTGGGAATACCTGACTCACTGGATTCACTTGAAAAGAAAGAAGGAAAGCAATGAAGGGGCTGAGTGAGTAGAACTGAAACTGGATTCCTCTCTAATTCCAGAATAAAGGAAAGAAAGAGATGAGGCTTATCGTTTTCATTCATTTGTGGAGAAATCACACAATTTCATAAGTGTGGAGATACACGAGTGGAGATCTATTAAAAGAAAAAAATTACCAGCTCCCTGACAAAAAAAAAAAATGGGACAACTTCAAATTGTGCCTGAAAATGAGTTTGTAAAAGGCCTATATTCTGAGGCTTGTGTGGCACATGGTAAGGAGAGCAGCTTCTCTTTCAGTCGGGAAAATTCCACACCACGCCCATTCCCCTCAGCAATTAGCGTTGTGTGCACATCTGCAAGGCACTTCATAAGTGCAAGCTGGAAGTGTGTGCAGAGGATAGAGATGTAAGAGCACAGGGGCATTGGTTACTAGAACTGTGTCCTCTAATACCTGTTATGACCGTTATAGCTGTCCTATTACGTGGTAGGGCAATGTTCTGCCTCTTGAGATCCCAAGTAGATCTCCCAGCCCACAAAGGAAGCCATCTCCATCGTGGCCTCCAAGCTAAAGTTTGTGGGAAGTTTGCTCCTCAGTCAGACTGACCCATTGAAGACTGCTCATTGACTCCCCAAGTCTTCCTGGAAGATGATTGAAAAGCAAGCCCTAAGGTGTTAGTCACTCACCAATTCGGAAAGAAATAAAAAGAAAGAAAAGAATATTAAGTGTTTTCCAAATTGAAACCAAACCAAACAGATGAACTTTTTAGATATTAAGATATAAAACTGAGCTAATGTCCAAAAATCAGTAGTAAATGGACTGACTTACAGAGCAGCACCAAACAGAACAGGACAGGATCAAAACTACAGTGAAACATACAAAAATGATGCTTCAGTTACCAAAAGATGCTTTCAGGATGGATTAAATTACTGCTTTAGTTGACAGCAAACTAAACTGATATTCAGCTCAGAGGACCCAATTAAACAGACTTTTGATAGGCGTGTCCTATGGAAAACCAGTTTTTTCTTTTATCCTCTTTCTAAATATTTGGTGGTCTAATTTAAGTTGAGGGAAAAGAAAAATACACACATGCTTTTGTATAGGTATGGTATTTGTGAAGATATGGTATGCGGCTAGCTATAAGAGGCGAGCCACACAGCATTTTTTCAAATAACTCCCATTGTCCATTACCAGTAGCTTTTAAAAACAGGATGGAGTATCTGTTACTCCTTTGCCTCAGTTTTGCCCATTGATGCCTGATGGTCACAGTGATTAGGTTTTTCACAAGCAACATGACCAATACCTTCAGAAGCATTTTATTCTGCTTTCCTTAGACATCATGTAAAGATACTTTTTCAAGAGCTGCTTTTCATTGATACTGAATGATGCTCTGAGTCAGGTGATTAAAACCCGAGACTTGAAGTTGTTGTCAATGAATGGAGCCCTTTTCTTTCACATTGGGACAGAACTCTTAAGTGCATGAAGCTATTGCTTAGGGACTGTGAGGGGGTCATGTGTAGGGGCTGTACTTAGACTTGTGATATCTCGTTTGTGCTTTGATCCTGAATTAACCTGCAAGCCTCATTTCTACAGAATTAAATTGTTCTCACTAAAGATCCCTCCGTGTGTACCATCAGACACAGCACTTAATGGTTACGTGAGTTACTGTTTCGGCAAGCCCACCATCAAGGCTGCTGTCCAGGCTTCTCTGCAGCATGGTGACTGACATTCACCTCCATAGTCCTGCAGGGATGCTCATGGTCAAGCCACATGCCTGCTGTCTTTGCATTATCGCCAGGATCAGATGGGTCCTAAAGACTGTTGTGTCCCAATCTTAGGGCATCATACAAGTAGAACTAAGCTTAATGACTTTTGGTGACATTGCTAATATTTTTCAGAATTTATCTGTTGGCATGGACAATGGTTTTTGCTTATTTTCATGATTTTTAATCCTCGTTCCTTTGCTTGTAAAGTTGATTCATCTTCTCTCTGCTTTGGTGCATACTTCCCAAGCAGGCCTGCATGGTAAATGACTAATCTCTGCTTACTATGTTTAATTAACATTTGTCTTACCATGATTAAGGAATGAAGAGCATTTCATATATAGTGCTTTTTCAATTGCCTCTATTCTTTATAGTCCAATAAATACATCTCCGTTCTTTTAATAGCACATTTTCTACACCATAGCCTTTAGCAAACAAGCACGAATCAATGAGTATCGAACTTCATTCAGTATTAACCATGTAAATAAAATGTCAGTTTTTTTTTAAGCACAGAGTGTGGAAAAGGTCTGAGTCTTTTACCACATCTTTCTGGAACCTAGATAGGAATGGTGCAGGATCACATATCTTACCAAATAATAGCAAGTGTTTTGTGCATTGATATATCTCATGTTACCCAAGGCCCAAGAATTAGAGCAAAGAAATATCTTGCTGAAAATGAGCTGAAGAAACACTCTGACCCGATGTGTGGCCACAAGAACGTGAGAAAATCTAGTAGTATTCATTCACCCTTGTAATGGCAGTCCTTGAGGACCTGAGGCAGAAGGATTGTCATGAGTTTGAGCCAGCCAAGGATACACAGCAAAACCCGGTTTTAGCAAACCAGACAGCAACAGTAGCAACAACAAAACAAATAAAACCCAGGAGAATTATTTCCTGACACACCTAGGAAGAGAGAAGCTTGGGTTCCAGCTTAGACCCTGAGCTCCTATTGGCAAGCAGAGTGGTTGGTCATAGGCAGAGGAGAGCAAGGCCTTCCATAGTCATGAACGTTCAGTTGCAGTGGGAAGACTTAACACTTGTCATTTAGTGTTAGTGGCCATCCCCTTGCGATAGGCTTCATCAGAAACCTCGTGAAATCAACAGCGGGCTGACACCGTGGGCTACAGATCCTCCCACAGCATACAGAGCACAGAAGAAACCTTACAGTCATTCAGTCTCTTTCTGCCTCCCAAATTCTTGATGAAGTGTAAAGTGAGGAAACATGCTTTAACAGTCTACCCGGAATGTTTGTTGGGACCAGAAATAGAATGGACTTTAGACTTTGATTTTTAGATTTGGGGATACGTGTGTGTGTGTGTGTGTGTGTGTGTGTGTGTGTGATATCTTGTTGGCATTATTACAAAACTACTTTTTAAAACCTAAATAGTTGAGTTCACTTTGGCTCCACTTTCACTATTGTACAATCCTTGTTCAGCATTTTTAGACAAAGCCCACAAGATGAACTGTCCTTATGGCTCCCATGTGGCTCCCCGTATGACAACTCCTTGCAGGGAGGGCCTCCTTGCATCACTATGATCAGTGGGTTACCTTAGTTTGCAATGCTGGATGACTGTTACTAAACTTCTCTAAGCACCCCGTCACCCAACTTTCATGTCACCCCTCTTAGCATGTGTCTCAGAAGATGATGTCAAAGATGCCTCCACCTTCTTCTAAAATGATAGAGCACTAGAATGCTGTGCATGCTCGCAGGTGCCACTTTGAAGGTTTTGGGCCTTTGAAGCTTTATTTAGTTCAGAATGTGCCTCCTGTTTGTCACTGCACTGGGACGAGTCCCATCCAAAAGCACGCCCAGGACTAAGTTGTGGCTCAGCAGCCTTTTCGTGTTTGCAAAATCATTTTTCTTCTGCGCATGCTCACATGGAGGAGGTTATTAGGGTCATTTAAAGGATGCCATAAAAAGTAAGTAAAGTAAAACAACATAAAGTGAAGTAAAAAGATGGACGTCGAGGGGCAATGGTTCGTCTTCAATTCCATAGTAACTGTGATCTCCCTAAGCATTTAGAAGAGAGCCATAAAAGGTGAGCTGCTGGCTGATAAAATTATTTTTAAGTAGCTACCTACTCAAATTTCTAGTGTAGTTAGTATAATTACATAGATATCTGGTTTTATAAATATGTGCATTTGATTTCAACAATGGAGTTAAGTAAATGCCAAGCAAAAAGTAATAGGAAGGTTTAATGAAAATGTGAACAGAAAATAAAATTGCTACAAGCTTTTAGATGTTTGCAGTAATAGATTTTTCTCGTTTAAAATAATATTAAATTCAGGGCATTTGACATAACTGTGACTCAAAAATGGAAGAATTGCAAATAATATTAAGTAGGAAATTACAAGAACACTGTCATGTTTTCAAACCTAAAATACGATAGCTAGGAAAGATGGTATCATGGTCTACATAGACTTTTGTATCTTTACGTTTGTGCGGTAAGTACCTCTGTGGCTCTGTGAAGAGCAGGGGGGTAAGCACCAAGTCCCTGGGCAATTTGCTGATGAGTTGCCGAATATCTGCTGGAATTGAACTCAGGACCTTGTGTGAGACCTATGTTCTGCCTCTGAGTGACAGCCTTGACCCTTAAGAGTCATCTTCTTTTTTGTTGTTCATTTTGTTTTTTTGTTTTATGTTGAGATAGGGTTTCTCCATGTAACAGCCCTGGCTATCCTTGAACTCTCTTTGTAGACCAGGCTGCCCTTGAACTCCCAGAGATCCACCTGCTTCTGCCTTCCAAGTGCTGGGATTAAAGGTGTGTCATCACCGCCTGGCAATTAAGTATCATCTTCCACAGGCCTTAACTTTTAGCTGGCTTCCTCCTGTGTTTTTTTGGTCGACACTATTGATCTACTAGAGTCCATCACTGGCAAACCTCTACTAAGTGCTTAGAAAAGTAAAAGAAACTCAGAGGGGCACTGTATGAAGTGACATCATTGCATCATTTTTTTAAAATACCTGTGTATGACTTGTCAGTCAAGAAATGATATAATCCTAACAGTTATTTTTGCATTGATTAGCAATGCAGAAATCTTGCTTTTATCTTTGGACAGTATACAGATCTATTTTTTCATGCACTTACGAGAAAAGAAACCTGGATCCTCGAACAGTGGATTTCAACCCGGTAATCATCTACACAAACATCTGTCTGATAACCTGATGCTTGCTAGGAGGCTGGGTACAAGGAAGAATCTAAAAACCCAGAGGAAACTCTGTTCTCTTAAAAAAAATGAAAGCCCAGTTTTTACTTATTTATTCTCACTTTCAATCATATCACAAAATTATCTGAGTCTTGCATAGTACTCCCCTTGAAGATGTTACATGAAAATTAAAAAAAAAGATGAGGTACAGAACAACTGGGATTTTAAGTTCCTAAATTGTCCGGACTATTATTCATAGGCCATAGTTCCTCACAACTGGACCACAGCATGACAGTGTAAATGATTTGACCGAATCCATCAGTAGATCCACAGACTGTGCAACAGATGCCTGGGAGACAAGCCTCTGCATCCCGAGTCCCAGCCCACTTTCTGGATGCATCTCACAGGACATAGCTTATGTGTCTGCTCACTCTTGTTTTCCCTAGTTGGACATTTGCACAGTGTTTGGCGCTCTCCTTTCGAGGGATTTTGGTCTGTCTCTAATCTTAATCACTTGCTTTCCTGTATAGTCCAAACAGCTTTTTAATACCGTTTTCTTACAACCGCAGCATCTTTTCAATTAAAGCATAACTAAAGCCAGCTGCTATTGGAACTTGATAACTGAGCAATTAATTGAGAGTGGAGCATCCTCTCTCTGAGGGGGAAAGACATCGACTGGAGTGCGGCACAGGAAACTTTGCAAACTGCTCTGTTTGCAAGACCTAAGCAGCTGACGTGTGTGTCGCTACACATGAAACTGAGGGAGTGTTTCCACTCACGAGTGCACTGAGTATCCACCTCGAGACCAGAGTGGTTTGCTCCACTCTTCCCGGTGGATTAGACATGAAACTTGCCTTCCCTTTACAAGCTATTGCCACATCTGTGGGTTTTCCTATAATCATTGAAAGGAATGAAGGATATGGATGTGTGTATGTGTGTTTGTGTATTTGTATATATACATAGAAATACATCCATATATACACACATGCGTATGTATGTGTGTATGTATCTAAGAAGTTGAAATTGGTAGGTAGTTGATAGTGGTTCCCATGTGTGGCTGTATCCCCATGCGAGAGCTTGGGAACAGCTCTCTATGTTGAAAGATATTCTAGCTTTATCTGCAATTAACTCTTGTTATAAGGCTTCAAACCTTTGATTACTATCCAGTCATGTGACGGCATCTTCCTTCTCCGATTCCCTTCCAAATTAACTGCACATCTTTATCACTTTTCAAAACTGGCTCCACGTTCAAGTCATCATGTTCCCAAAGGGCCCCAAACATGCTTCATGAGAAATAAGGTTACTGTGTGAACACACCAGCCTTAGAACCACACACCTCATCCTGTCTTTCCACACCAGTGTTTATCCTCTCCTGATGCTCTTCCACCTTGGGTGGAAGTGTCCTTCTGTGCTGCCTAGTTTTTGTCAACCTGACACAAATCAGTCATTTGGAAAGAGGGAACCTTGAGGAGTCCACCAGATTGCTTACAAGCAAGGCTGTGGAACTTTTCTTCCCCTAATTAGCTACTGATGTGGAAGGGTACAGCCCACTGTCAACGGCACCACTCCTGGACAGGTAGGTGGCCCTTGGAGGTAGGAAAAGGGTAGGTGAAGGTGAACCGACCAGTAAGGCAACATGCAGATCCCTTCATGGTCTCTGCTGAAGTTGCTGCTCTGTGCACCAGCCTAGCCTGAGCTGCCGCCCTCTGTCACAGACTGGGACAGGGGTTTCCTCCCTGGGTGCTTTTGGTCGGCATCTTTACCGCGGCAACAGGAAGCCACTTTTCTCATTGGTAGGAACTTTGGTCAGTCTGCCAGTGTTCTCCTGCCTGTGTCTCCAGCTTTGGTCGCTGCATGTTCTTATCACTCATCACACACGTGTGTGCTTGTCCCTTTAATCTTGAAACTACAGGGACAGGAACTGAGCTGGCTCTTGAACTCTCTCTTCTATTTCTTTTTTCTTTTTCTATTTCCCTCCAAGCATTGGAAAGGTCAGGTGCTCATGGAGCTATGCCTTTCCCTGGTTGACTCTTCATTGCCCTACAGATCTTTTGGCCCCTGTCATTCACAGAGGTCAACAGTGATCTTCACGTCACCAAGTACACTGGACGCTTGCTTTTGAAACCCTTCCCTGCTGGGATTTACCCACTGTGCCATTGCATTGTAGGTGTGTCTTTCATCTTTCTAGATTTTTCTTCCCAGTTTCCTTATCTTTGGAGGACCTCTTAGCTCAGTGAACCAATCTCATCTCACTCAAAATCAGGGTCTGTTCTGTCAGCTGTCTGGTTCTTGGACACTGTTATAAAATGCCAGTCTTTCCCAGGGTTCACTTCGGGGTTTCTTTTCTGTAAACTGTTGTTTTCCATGGTGATTGGTCCCAAACGAGTGGCTTCAACTGCTGTGTATAACTGATGCCTCTAATATTCTTTCTACACCTCATTTCTAAAGCTTCATATTCAACAGGCATCTGCATTTGAAGATCTTGTATCTTGAAACACAGGAATCAAACATAGCACCTTTCCCCAGTCCAGCTGGTTTCTCCACTGTAATTGCTAATGTGGAGAATTACATCCATCAACAGTAAACCCAAGCTAAGTCGTAGGACAGATTATAGTCATTCATTATTGAGTACCTCCATAAGCCAATGATAGCAGGTTATGATGGCAGAGACATGCAATCCCAGTACTGAGAGGCTGAGGCAGGAGGACCAAAGAGTTCAAGGCCATCTTCAACTGCATGGTGAGTTTGAGGCAGCCCTATCTCAAATTAATAAAAAAGCACAATAATAATAATAATAATAATAATAATAATAATAATAATAATAATAATAA
>LOJH01040894.1:1163-16252 GCA_001685095.1 Ellobius talpinus
CACACACACACACACACACACACACACACACACACAGAGAGAGAGAGAGACTTTTAAAGTCCCAAGTACATTCCCTTGCATTTTGCTTTCGCTTATAACTGTCAAGGCCTCCCAGGAACCCAGCATTCTCCACTTCCTGTCCTGCTATCTACTGAATATGTAACTTAAAAACAATGCTCAGTTATACCTGACCAATGGCATGGGAGACATGATGGAAACAACTGACTCAAGGTGAGCCCTTCTCCCTCCCCAGCGCTGCCCTGCCATCCTGTCTTCAGCTTCCCTGGTGGGAGAGACACCAGGACAACCTTTTTGTTACACGCACAAGCCTGAGGGAGGCCACCCCTCCTCTCTAGAGGGTACAAAGCAAGACGTTGTGATATATTTTCTACAGCCTATACATCTTTCAGCATCTTACCTAAAGATGGCATATCCATAGTCATAGACAATAACAGGTGTTCAACACCCCATGCCAGGTAATTTGAAAAAGCCAATGGGATCTGAATACACAGCATCCCACTGACTAAATGCTTGATTGTACACAGGTCCAACAGGATATACAAATTCTATGGGTGGTGGAATCATGAGGGGTTTACTTTCTTGGCCTGTCCTTCTAATATTTTCAAAGGAACAATTCTATCCCTAAACTACATTTTAGAACATTCAATAATTTATCATTCTATAGATAAGAAACATTTCCAGATCCACCAATGGTTCTTTCCTGTCCTCGTCATATTAGTTCAATGATAGTCTTTCAGGGAGACTTCTCTACAACCCCACCTGAAACTGTACCTATCAACCTCCCCGCTGTCCTTGTCCCTTATATATATGGGGTGTCCTTGTGCTAGCACACGTGTTCCGAGATGGGGTGTCGTCAGTTGTGTTCAGTTGTATCCCCAGAGCCTGGAACAGGACCTGATACATAGCAGGCATTTGACATATGATGTCTACTGAAATAATGAATAAAACACACTTATGTTACAAATTTTATTTTTATTAATAAGAAACCCTTGATGTTCAGTGTAAAATAACTTTTTAAAAACTGTCTCATCTTTTTACTAGGGGACCATTAGAGAAGATGTTAAAAGCTATGAAAGCTTCCCTGACTCCACACACATAAAATTAAGTACAACTTCAGGAGACCTAGACTATAAACTTCTCAAGGACTACAAACCCCAGGGTGAGCACAGCTGCTTGAAGGATGCTCTCACATGGCACGGCCATTTCTCCCACTCTGACAACTCCTGTGACTCATCCGAGTCCTCCCTGCAGCTCCGTTTACTGCTTAGACACTGAAGGGGCGTCTTCTGCACCAGACTCAATGCTGGAGATGGGTTAGCTGCAGTATTTGCGCATGGGCACTACAGAAACAGCCAGATGAAAGCTGAAGAATGTGATCGACAATGCAGATTGCAATAACGTGAATTTGTCACCACAGTCAGTAGCGAGAAATACCAAAAATATCTGGTAAAGTGATGCTCCTTGTCAGCTGATAGTCTGATGTCACAATCTGAAGGAGAAAACATCTATTCCATAGAATATGCTTTCCTGAATTTTAATCTTTCAAAAGCGAAATAAAGGGACTAATGCAACCCACTAAAAAGAAATCAAATACTCTGTTATAAGGACCACCCAGCAAGAAACAGAATATTTAATCAATAAAACAACAATTGCAGTTTGACTTTGAGTTTTAGTTCCGGGGCACACTTCACTGAGGGAAACTAGGCTAGGTCTCGATGGGCAGTCACAGTTATTAGGAACTAAACGCGTTCGCCTCTACTTCTTTACGTCTTCAGCCTCATCTGGCTCTCTCTCTTGATGCTCTCTTTCCCATCTCATTTCTTTTAACTCTTGTCTGTATTTCCGCTCGATGAACCGCTTCTGATGGGCCATCTGGGGAAAGTTATCTGCACAAGGAGATACGGTTAGTACTTAATAAAGGATAACCACAAGTACAAAGACTGGCGACACACACACGCACACACACACAGAAACACACAATCTTACACTCACCACACATACATCACTGTGTTTTATAAAACAGAGACTAAGAATGATTTTGTCTGACTCTTCTGTTATTCATGGACACAGTAGAAGTCTGGACTGACATCTCTGATTCTAACTTCAGTATCTGACATAAAACCTTGAAAAGGCACCACCGCACACAGCGAGTTAAAGACCTAAGATTGTGGAGTATTTCCAAACAGGCAGGTGCTTTAAGCAGCATTCCCTATGGTGAGTGAATTCCAGGGAGACAGAAGGAGTGAAGCAATGTGGGGCGTTACAGTTTGGAAAAGCTCACACTCAAAGCTTCCAATGAGCAATGCTATCACACTCTTATCTACCAAGAAGGAACACTTCTCAGAAGAGCAAAGCCATATTGGAGGGACATGGAAGCCATGCTCGCTCCTAGTCACTGCGCCCAGAGTAAGTCTATCTTTAGTGCACCATAAAGAGGAAGCTCTAGTGCAAAGGTAACGCGTGTGGAAAACCTGGCTTTGATGAAAGGAGAATGGTCACTCGGGACAGTTTAGCTAAATTTAGTTTGATATCTGACCTTGTATAACACTATGAAAATTTAGATGAAGATTTAGAAATTCTACAATTCTCTTGTCATGTGCAGCCAAGTGTTAGTGTGACAATGGAGTGAGAAACAGTCACTGTGTGTGCCTAGCCAATGAACACACACTCAGACAGAGGTGACAAGAACACAAGCTACCCAGCAACACCATGGAAAAAGAACACAACTCTGCCTGGCCAGCTAAGAGAGAATTCTTAGAAAAGGAGTATCCTGCATTTCACACATGAGGAGTTGGAGGTGAGGGGATGTGGCCTGCCCAGGAAAGCAAGTCTGTTTACTTGTCTGCTGTAGGGCAGAGCACAGTGAAGAAGTGTCTCTGTCTATACGCAACAGGCTCCTAAATTCTCTTAGCCCTTTTTCTATACCATGTCCCATCCTCACCCCAGCTTGGAGGAGACAAGGTAGAAAAGCACTTGGAAGAAAAGCAGTGGATCATAAAGACCTCATGAATCTGAGAGTCAGTAATTAACAACAAAACTACCAACTTGGCATGTTAGAACTAAGACAGGAACATAGTCCCATTCTAGCAGAAATACTGAGGCCTTACATAATGGATACACTTTAACTTCAAATACTGTAATTTAAAAAAATGGTCAAACAAATCCCCCAAACTCAGCGGTAAAGGCAAGTTTATGCTAAAAAAAAACCCCATTTCTTCAATATTGTGTAAATAAGTTCGTACTGTTCATATCTAACCATGAACAAGCTTTTAGAATGTACCCACAGCGCTTTGTTCTGAAAAGCTTTACTACATGTATGTTGTAACCTATGGAAGTGTATACTGTATGTGTGTGTACACATACACTAACTACATAAGCAGTGAAAATCTTTCCACTCTCCATCCCTACGCTATGTGTTTATGGATACATATTTTCCTTTGTATCTTCTGTACCAGTCTTCAACAGCATTATTTCAATAGCTACAAAAAGCATCACATTTGGATATTCAAGAATTGGTAAACTATTGCCAGCAGGCCAACTACAGCTCTCAATCAGCTCCTGTAAATAAAACACAGACATTTGACACCACCCGTATCTGTGCACTACAGTGTCAGAATTTAGTAACTGAGACGGATTGGGACCCGTGAAGCCTGAATACGCGCAGCTGGGCCTTTACAGAAAATGTCTACCAGCCCTTGAGACATCATTTGCTGAGAAGCACTTGCTTAATGTGAGTGTGCAGTTTCATTTTATTTAAATATTTTGCTATTATAAATCAAGTTGTCATTTTTGCCATGGTATGTGAGCTACAGTTCAGAATCTAAGTACTTCCTTAGGTTGGATCCCTAGAAATGAATCAGGACCAAAAGGTAAGAACAAATTGTTCTTAAGGACCTGATATGATGCCAAATTACCTTCTCTAGCATTTAAGTAATCTATTCCTGTCAGTACTTTTAGGGATGTCTGTCTCAGAATTAGTAATTTTTCCAGTACCATTTCAGAGATGAATATAAGTATCAGAAGCTGGGGTGGGTGGACTCTATTGATATAACTGGAAAATAGAATCCCACTCTACTTCAATAAATGATGATGCATTTATACAAACGATCAATGAAAACATTCTCAAAAAAAAAGTCAAGGTAAAACTCTGAGTGTGTTCCATGGATGCTAGACCCTGGCAGCACTGGCTTCTGACCCCACTAATTAGGAAGCCATTGTCTGGTGAACCTTTCCTGGAACCTGAGAACCAGGCCTTTAGTTGGTTCCTGAAGCATTGGTATATTGTGCGCACAGGTCCTTATGTGTGACCCAGCAGACCTCAGGGGACAATGCCCTGCACTCATACCTTCAATTTACAAGACTAGGCGCTCTCTACATGGTCAGTTAGGCAACTGAAGTTTCTTCAAAACAGGTATCCCACTAGAGACGATCTATCCCCAGAACTAAAAACACAATACAGACATTTATTGTAGACACTGAACATGCACACGCACGCACACACACTAGCCACCAATCATGATTAAAACAGCAATAAAATACAGCGCTCCCACAGCAGGCAACTAGTATGCAACTATTAAGAAAACCTGAATTGGAGCCATTCTTTATGTTCTATGACTTACAGGGCTGCTCATGACACACTGGACAAAAGTGAGGTGTCTTGTTATATACATGTATCATCATGTAAATGTATGTGGAAGTATGTAGTTACCATCCAATTTAAATAAGACAATGGTTAAAAACAGAAAAGAAAAATCTCCCCTTGTATGTTTATGTGTACGTAAGACTTTTTTGGTGGTAGTGGTGGGGGCTGGGGGGTTCCAGACAAGATTTCTCTGTATAGACCAGGCTGGCCTTGAACTCAGAAATCCACAGGCCTCTGCCTCCTGAATACTGGGATTAAAGTCATGCACCAATGTGTCCATTTACATAAGACTTTTATTTCATTTGTTTTATTTTGCTTTGCTTTGAAGCAAGGTCTCATGTGGCTTAGCCTCACCTTGACCTCACAATACAGCTTCAGCTGACCTTAAACTCACAATCTCCTGAATCCACGTCCCAAGAGCTGGAACTACGGGTATATGGTACCACGCCTGGCTTATATGACTACAGAAGTGTGAGAAAATATGCTGAGAGGAGAACTCTCTGTAGAGAAGGAAGATGATAACCAAACCCACTTGGGATGCTCTGAAGAACGAGAGCCTGCTTTATCCACTGCACACTTCTACTGCACTCCATATGGAAGACAATTATGGACAAAGATCACATTTTATCAGAATTTAACCATTCCTCTACTTCCTCATTTCCCTTCCATAAGATGCTCACTACATTCTGAAGGTACAATCAGAAAAAAAGAAACGGGCTTACATTTCTCAAGTGCGTCCATTGCTGCTCCCATTTCTGCCTGCTGAATACTGTGGATAAAATGGTGAGGTAGACTTTAAAGGTCTTCTCCAAAAACACTGATCGTCATATGCAGTGCCTAAAACTTCTCGTGATTACTTCCATCACAACTGAACTGCGTGGCTAGGAACATACACAGAGGCATGCAGAAAAGCCTTCTGTTTGCATAATGCCTCTTTAAGGTATTTGCTCCGCAATTCTAATACTGCAACAGAATAGCTTCCATTTATATTAGGTCTGAGGTATGTATTTAAGACTGAAAGTTCTCCATGTGAAGGATAAAATATGTACAGAGAGAAACAGGCAAGCCATAGATTAAAGGGCTCAAAGAAAGGAGATAATATAATTCTTTTTCTTAAAAAATGGTAAGAATGCCCAGAGCTAAAGTGGTAGGAAATGAAATGTCTAATGGCTGTGTCATCCACACCATGACACTTCATGCATATCTGAAACGGGACAGAACAGACATGTGCGGCCACAGATGCACTTCTCTCCACAAGGCCAAGCCCCGTATAGCGGCACGCCCTGTCCAGGGCTGATTACCCAGGATCGCAGTGGGCTTGGAGGAGACATAAGTCCTCGGATTCATTTTGCTATAATTGCAGACACTCCACACATTCTAATTGTGCAATACAGACTGCAGTTTTGAAATACCAGGTGGGGACTTCCCTGAACACAGACACACACTCAGTGAAACAAGTGTCTCCTTCTCATACCTTGGTCCTTTCCCACAGCCTATCCTTTCTCCTTTGAAGTAAACAGCCACAGTGTAGGTTCTAGCATGGGAGGGCCCCACTGTCTGCAGAGTCCTACAAGGAAAGAACATTCATTATGGCAAAATGCTTATTATTTGGTATTACAGAACTGACAAAATAACAAAACAAACAAAAATCTTACTCTGTCTACAGAGAGGAACATAAAAGTAACAAGAGATATGGAAAAAGGAAGTGGTTCAAGTTTTGATTTGCTAACCTAATACAATACAGAGCTTTGAAGCAGGAAATTTGAGAAAAAATTTGCATTACAGTTTTATACTTTTCTCAAATAGGACTTGTATCTGAGGGCTCACAGTCTAGTATGATACTTTCCCCCAAATATGTAATACTTCAAAACACCTTCTAAGTGTAGATATTTGAGTATCAAATAATTAACCAACTTTTTAATGAAGAATTGAGGGCTTTAGTTATTTTATAATGCTTATCACTGCTAAACACAATAAATGGGTAATAATGCCTCAAGTCACACCTGAGTGGTTTTACACCCTTTATGGATTCTTTCTAATGCCTAGTAGTTTACCGAAGAGATCAGAAAACATGTAATTTCTGAAACATCTGTGATCATTTCAGAGATATGCTATAATGTCAAGTATATAACACAAACATTAAAACCAAAGCTTTAATGATAAGGTGCAGATTTCAAATGTAAAAAAACCTGATAACTCATAGAAAAGGGAAATTAAAAGTAGCCAAGAATATTAGTGGAATAAACATGGTAATCACAAAAACTATGCAAAGCAACCCCATCATCTTGATAACAAACAACAAAGTCATCCTGTCCTCTTGTGGGAAGATGGATGAGCAGAGAGCACAGCAATTTCCTATGTGTTTACACACACTCAAGGGGTGAGCACTGTGGCTTCTCAAAGGTAGTTCTTACTAAAGTCAACTTGTCTGTGCTATAAAACCCACCAAATATAGCTAGAAACAATAAAGAGTCCGTCACCCTACAAGGCATCAGATAAATAAAAAATTGTACAGAAGAACTATTTCACCTGGGGGCTTGAGAGGTTAGCTCTGGGGTTAAGAGTACCTGCTGCTCTTGCAGAAGGTTCAAGTTCAATTCCCAGCACCCACCTGCAGCTCACAACCATCTGTAACTCCAGTTCCAGAAGATATGATGTCCCTTTCTGACCTCTACAGGCTCATACGGTGCACATACATATATCCAGACAAAGCATCCATACACACATAAATACATCTTCAAAATCAACAAGTACTACATCTGAATTGCTATACCTTGATCTTATAGCCTTAGTACACCTTCCTGCTATGCAGCAGGTCAGAGAAATTTATATATGGGAGAGAGCAGAGACAATCAAGACACACACCCTTAGAGCTACGACAGAGCACTTCGGGGCTTACCTAGTGTCACGTGACATCTCTTGCCTCCATTAACCTATGCGGTCTCCATCTAAGCACATAAATGATCAGCTAAGAACACTATGGCCGACAGCTGACACACAGCAAGCACTTACTTGTACAAGGGGATGTCTGGCTCTTTCCCTTCTGTCCTAAGGGTCAGGCAACACTGCTGCAACTGGGACTTGGGGTCATTCCAATCCTGATTCAAAATGAACTCCTGTAGGAATCAGCCAAAGCACTGAGTAGCGTGTTTCAGAGCCACCAGAAACAAAGCACTCGGTGATGACAACGCCAGGGCTTACCTTCAGTCGTGGGAAGAAGCAGACGTTCATGAAAGTATGGACATATTCCAAGTCCTTGTCAATGTACAAGGCTGCAATAAATGCTGAAAAACAAACCGTGAAAAAAGCAATTCATTCATATTTACCAGAAACAGCAAGAGCTGAACTTGCTTAATTTTTATTAATCTTTATATTTAATTACACACATATGTGTGCCAACATGGAGGAATAGAACAGAACTTGGGTCCTCTGCAAGAGCCATATGTGCTCTTAACTGCTGGGCCATCTCTTGGCCCTAAGGGCTAAACAGTATTTTCATTTCTAGACACTTATTTTTAAAAGCATAATTATTTCTTTTTCTTCAAATAAAACTGTACCCTTTATCATTAATACCAGAAGCACCAACATAGATGTGTGGTTAAAACACAAAATCACAGAACAGAGACCAAATTGCACTTAGCTAGGGGCTAAGTGAACAGTCTAAACCAGTGGTTTCTCAACCTTCCTAATGCTATGACCCTTTAATACAATTCTCCATATTGTGGTGACCACAAACCATGACATTATTTTCGTTGCTACTTCATAACTATAATTTTACTACTGTTATGAACTGTAATATAAGTATCTGTGTCTTCCAATGGTCTGAAGTGACTCTGTGAAAGGGTCATTCAGCACTCCGGCCCCCCGCAAAAGGGTTGTGACCCACAGGTTGAGAACCACTGGTCCAGAGGCTATACCAAATGCTATATTGTAGACTAGGAATGGTGTCTGGGAACATAACCAAGTTAATAGCAAAGACATCAAAATGCAAGCTGTAGATCAGACGATGTTGAATAAGCACGACTTTGGCCCAAACTTGAGACCACTCGTGTGCCAATTCCATGTAAAAGTTCATAAACTGGAAAAGAGCTGAGAAATTTCAAGCTTCCATCTGCCAGCTTTCAGAAAAACTCAACGACAACACAATAATCTATGTAACTGGATTAATAAGTGACAATTCCAAAGATGAGTTCATTTAAAAGAATTTTAACTAAGTAGACAAATGGTGCATTTATTTAAGAGACTGAAAGTACCTTTCATCAAGCTAAAATAAAAACGGCAGTGACATTGATCACTCAATTGAATTTTACTTCCCTTTAGGTGTCTTGATTAGATTGCCTTTATATTTTCTAAGTCAGCTGCTTTGCACAGTAGACTTCAGTATCTGCATATAATTGCAATATAAAAAGCTCTAAGGCCCAGAAAATATTCTAGCTCTTTTGAAGTAATATTAGAAATAATAAAATTATGTGTATAATCCGTTAATTAGCTATAATGAAATTATAATGCTTCCAGACCATATGAGAAAATGCAAAAGATGGGGTCTGTTCAGAGAGTTTTGTGCTCACTCAAAATAATGGTTGGTAATTTTAGTATTTAGTGAATAAATTATCCTTTCTTCTGTGTCCCTTTATGAAGGGTGCTAGGCAGCAAAAACAAAGAAACAAAACAAAACCACGACTGTAATTCACAGTAGCAAATCTTCACACTGTGTTACTGCTTCACACAAAGGGAGCTGATGACTGAGAGTTAGGACAGTGGGAGGAGCAACCACCCTGAATAGAGCAAACAAAATGAGGTATTATTCACATGTCTTCACATCCACATGAAAAGCAAAAATAAATAAAAAGTAAAAACAAAAGGTTTCTTAGATGTGGTCAGCCATGCCTATAATACTAGCATGTGGGAGGTAGGGGCAGGAGTACCCCAGGAGGTCAAGGCTACCTTTGACTACATAGGAATTTCTAGGATAACCTGGGCTATATAAAACTTTGTTGAAAAGAACTAGAAAAAAAGAGAAAAGGGGTTCTTTAGCCAGATCATCATCATCACCATCAGTATCATGAGAAGAGTAAACTCTAATCATTTTAACTTAAACCTTGAACCTAAAATTAAAAAGCTTCCCACTGTAGGTAGGACTCACATTCCAAAAGGTCGGCCAGTGTCTTGGTTCTCAGGGCCCCGGGCCTCTTGGTTTTGTCATTGGTGATGGCATACTCCTGCATGCCCAGCTCCTCTGCTACCTTGGCTTGAGTTCTGTTGTTCACTAGAGAACTTCGCAACAACTGGTGAGAAGGAATTGGGGCACAGTTAGACACCACTGCAGTCCCGGTCTCTCCCAGCCACCTGGACAGAGTGCCATGGAGGGTTAGCAGATGAGAAAAGATCTAGGCGGTCTATCCTCGGGACCACTGCATACTCCAACTGCTTCAGCTGTCTCCTCCAGGACTCAGTCACATGCTCAAATGCTTATTCAGCAGCGGTGAGCAGGACTCTGGGAGAGGGGTACACAGCAGTATGACTAAACAACTCCTAACAAGTTCAGAGCTACCAAACCAGAAAGCACTGAAACTTTTAAAAATCATGTTACTTAAAATTATAATTTACATACAACGAAACATGTCCCTTTTGTGTACAGTTAGACAAATTTTAAAAACCTTACCCACTTTTACCGCCCCAAACAAATTTTCCATACCCTGAAATAATCAGTTGTAGCCAGTGATTACAAGGGCACATCCACCAAGCAAACCTTTTTTTAAATCTAAAACTATTTCATGGCACAGGTCCTAATTTTGATACTACATGACTTAGGGAAGAGATGTTTCAGTATTATTGAATTACCTATTTATTTATATAATTACTATTTTAAAGATCTACATTATGTACTTTGTATCCCAGTCTTTTCATACTCAGTTTATCTTTAACCAAACTTAAATACAATTTTAAGATTTATTTTTAGTTATAGACTGTGTATTTTCATATGTGCATACACACGCATCTCAAGTGCACATTTGTTTGTGGAGACCATAGGACATTGGAATTCCTGGAGTGGACAGCTGTATGCTTCCCCACATGGGTATTAGGAACAGAACTTAGATCCTCAAGAAGAGCAGCGGGCTCTTTAAACCACTGAACTATCACTCCAGCCCCAAATTTCAAAATTATTTCTATACTTTAACCTCAGGAATTCAAAAAAGAAATGTCTACTAGGAATTTGGACTACTAAAAGGCCTCCTAGGATTATTCAAACAGTAATGTTAGACACTACCTGAAAATGATCCATTCCAAGTGTCCATAAAACAAGTCCAATTTAAGCATTTGACATGTACTAGGAGAGAGATGGGAAGGGAGGCTGGGGAAAGCAGACAGACAGCAAGATGGGAACTCACTGAACTTTAAAAACCTGACATAATTACCCCCAATCCCTAGGACTCGAGGGGACAATGCACCTAAACCTATAGCTTTCCTTACCAGAAGCACTAACAGACTGCTGGCTCCTGGATGCAAGGTCGGGAGGAAGCAGCAATGAGTCATGCTAGCACCACCGGCCCACAGTGCACTCTTTGCTGGATGTAAGTTTTATGTTCCGCGGCTCCACAGTGTCAACAAAGCTTATGAAAAATCAAGATTTATTCTCATTGGTTGGTACTGAGTCCTTGACATTAGATAAATAAGGAACAATAAGTTCTTAATTTGTCTGACAATGATTCATGAAGCAGAAATACAACTTGATCTTCATAAGCCATGTCTGCTATTGAATTTTGACTCTTTGCCTGTCTCTGCTCCATTTTCCTTCCTGTTCCCCCTTAACTACATTTTTTCTTCAGTACGCTAGCTCTTTAAAATTAATACATACATGTTATTCTGTGTAATTAATGTATACTAATAAAAAGATAAAAATTAAAACTCATGAAGGAGTTTAAAATTTAAAAGGCTAAATGTGATAAGAACAGATGGCCCCAAACAGTCCAGAGCCCACCAAAACCAACTTATAGAGTATATGAGCAGAAAGTGCTGTCCCCTTCTGTGGTTTGGATTTCATGTAGCAGTAGATGCCACAGGGATAGGAAGGATATTCTGGGAATAGAGCTATGTTGAGCAAGTTGAAACCATGCTTTGGGTAGGGAGGGAAACTCCACAGGCTGTGTAAATGCTGTGTCCGTGCTCCAGGACCAATGGCCCCCATGTGAACAAGAGCACACACATGTGATGGCATGTCACTGGATGTAGTGGTTTGAATAGGAATGGCCCATAGGAAGGGTTACTACTAGCAGGTGTGGTCTTGTTGGAGGAGGTGTGGCCTTGTTGGAGGAGGTGTGTCACTATGGAGGCGGAGGCAAGCTTTGAGGTCTCATTTGCTCAAGCCAGGCCTAGTGACCCAGTCTCCTGGGCCTGCGGATCAGGACACAGAGCTCTAGGCTCCTTCTCCAGCACCATGTCAGCCTGCATACTGCCATGCTCCTTCACCAGTGATGACAATGAACTAAACCACTGAAACTGTCAGCCAGCTCTAATGAAATGTTTTCCTTTACAGGAGTTGCCGTGATTGTGGTGCCTCTTCACAGCAACAGAAACCCTAAGACACCAGCTCTCAGGCCCAGCTGCCACCTCCCAGTGTCACTGATCCTCCTTCAGTACTGTGTAGTGATGCTGTCTGACAGAGGAAGAAAGCAATTGTGGATGAAAACAGGGAATGCTTCCAGCTTTGCTCTAAAACAAGCCCTGACAGGTCTTAAAATAACGAGGTAGCAAGGAGTAAGTGATATCTGTTAAGTCTGTGCTAAAAACTCAGAATATGTACCAACAGCCAATGAGGAAAGGGAACCTTATTTTTGTAGTCCATTTACATTGGAACACGAAGTAAAATGAGATAATAAGACTTTACTCTCTAAGCATGAACAAATGGAGGTTCATTAAAGTGACAATTTCCATCTTTGTCCTCAGGTGAATTCAACTTCAGAATAAATCTGCTCTTAGGGCAAATCATGGGTATAGTGAGGCTCAACACCAGAGGCAAAACCTGGGGGGTTCTGAGATCAGCATGGCAGTAGTGGAGGCTGACTGTTCACTGGGTCTGCCGTGAAAGCTGAAGATCCAGCAGGATCAACAGCTGGACCCGCTCCTAAGAAAGTCACACAGATTAGCCACAACAATCACCATGGTTACAGAGATGCGAGCACATAGAGCATTCTACCCAACTTCAATACTGAGGTCTAAGATGCTTCTCCGGTATTGGTACCCACATTTCTCCCAAATATCAAGGAATCAGAATTCTGGGCTTGGCATGCTTATCTTTTGAAAAGAAAGTTCACTTGGATTCTGATGAACACAGAACTAAAAAAGGTGAGGTAGCTGACGGGAAAATGGCTGGCGAGGGATTTCTAGGAAAATGAACCACAGTATGGACCATGCATGATACAGCAAGGTGACCACCGACAGAACTAGCAGAAAAATCAGAGCCAAGTGAGGGAGAACTGATATGGGCCAGGCTAGCAGGGGATGGAGAAAGTCTAAATGTCCCTTCAGAGGATAAGGAAGTCCAACGGGGCTAGTGCAAGGTAAGATGCTGATACGATGATTACTATTTTCCACAGAGAGCATAATCTACGTTAGTTTTAGTAGAAATCTAGGTGCTACTGAGTTTTGATTCTACTGCATGGACTGGCCTTGTGGGAGCCTAGTCTGTTTNNNNGAGGGAGTGGGGGGAGTGGGAGGGAAATGGGAGGAGGTGGTAATTTTTAATAAAGAAAGAAATAAAGAAATAAAAGTTAATCCTCAAAAAAAAGGAAAAAAATCTAGGTGCTATCTACAGCAGCATCAGCATTAGGTAAGATTTGCTTGCTCTTCAGTAATAGGGAAGATTCTAGAAAGTTCTAGAATTCCTATATACTTTATTTTAATACAAAACCTTCTGGATACCCACTTCCTTGCTGGCTTCAAGATCCTCCCCTCTATCAAATATTTATTATTCCTACCAATTTTTTTTAAATTATCCCTCCTCAAAGTTTAAGTTGAAACCAGAAATAATAAAGAGGAGTACAGCTAAGGCCTCTGTAAACGTGACAAAGGGACTGCTCATCCCTCAATGTCAAGTGCCAGCAAATATTCTAAGTCTCAGATTCTGGTTATGAGAATCCAGGATATTCCTACAATCTCAGCAAAGAAGTCTCCCACACTTAAACTTCGATTTCCATAAGAACAATATTTCCTGGTTTAAAACATGAAGACTGATATTCTCCCTTTAACCTCCCTAGTCAATCTTGGTTCTAGGAGGAAACATAGCCTGGTACATAAGCTACCCAAGAGGGCCACCTAGTGTACGGCAAGCAGACTGGGACCTAGTACTCTGAGGGCTTTGGGAGTGAAAGCCAAGTGTACGATTACAATGACAGTGATGTGCCACACGGGTCTTTCACACCCAGAGTGGTAGCTAGATGGCCTCCATTTCCCATGGTAACTACAGAAAAGGCACACGAATGATAGCTGGCAGAATGCACGTCAGACACGAGGAGCCAAATTACGTCAGTGATAGAGAAATCCTGTCAGGAGGCTGGGGGTTCTACCTTTTCAGAGCTCTGTGGGACAGGGTACCTGCCTGCCTGGATGATTTATGCTCTGCTGTGAGGAGACAGCAGGACAGGAAAGATTACCACTTCTCACGCTGTTTGTTTGTAACCCCAATCTCTCTATTGTCCTGCCTCGCACCTCTAAACCCAAGCCAGATGACCCCAACTTCATCTTTCTCGTGCATTCACACATTCCCCACAGGGAGTGGAGGTGAGGTTCCAGTCTAACGGAGGGAAGTTGGTATTAGAGCAAGGGGCTGCCTGCTTAACCAGAGTCGGCTAGAGGGCTTTATTCATGAGATAACTGAACAGAGAGCTAAGGGGATGAGGAATTTGGCTACATGGATTACCTAGAGGGAACTATCATAGACAGCACAGGCAAAGCCCCCACTCTTGTATGTAGGCCAATGTCAAGTGGCTGGGAGGAAACTAAACAGCATTTTCCTTTATCTTCAAGGTGGAAAGAATGCAAAGTCTGGTACAAAGGAGACTGGTCTTGTTGCCTGGCCACACTTTCAGAATAATCTATCTAGGGATGCAGCTCAGCAGTAAGAGCACCTGCCTAATAAAGTACAAACCTTGGGGTTCAGTTTCCAAAACTGAGAAAAAGAATCCTTCTACATACTGCACTGAAGACAGAGTGGAGAGGAAAGGGCCAGGCAGGGAGTAGCAGAGTGGCTGCAGTAGCAGAGAGTAGCAGGAGTAGCAGAGAGTGGCTGGAGTAGCAGAGTGGCTGGAGTAGCAGGAGTAGCAGAGTGGCTGGAGTAGCAGGAGTAGCAGGAGTAGCTGGAGTGGCTGGAGTAGCAGGAGTAGCAGAGTGGCTGGAGTAGCAGGAGTAGCAGAGTGGCTGGAGTAGCAGG
>LOJH01040897.1:353-14513 GCA_001685095.1 Ellobius talpinus
GTGTTGTCTTTGACTCATGCAAGAAGTTTGTCTCCTCTTCCTTAACCACACTATGGCCCACAGACCCTTTCCCCTACAAATTCGTATTAAAAAACAATGGATGGTACTACTTTCAAAGCCCCGCCGCAGCGTGAAAAAGAAGTAAAGAAAAATTGCGTTCTAGTTCTCTCTGATATCTGACATCCTGTACATTTTTCACAAGTCTATTCTATTAGTTTGTATTCTTCTTTGACATTTTATTTGAAACTGGATCTTACAACATATAGTCCAGAATAGCCTTGAACTTATGATCCCTCTGGTTTATGTCCTGAGTTCTGGGATTATAGGCATGTGCCACTATGCCTGTGTTATATTTTTTCCTTTAATGAAATTAACAAGGAATCTTTTGTAACCAGATCCTATATTAGACTCAGACAAGTAGATCTGTATGTGGATTAATTATTCCATTCTGTATTTTAATACAGTTTAATCATGTGCAATGCGCTATGAAAGATGTCCAAATTAATGTCTCTCTATTTATTTGTGTTTGGTTTAGTAACTAGTGTCTTCAAGTGTTTGAGTGAGGGCAGATGAAGGAGAGAGGCATGAAACACCTCCCACATGTCAACTGATTCCACATGACAAAGCCAGGCTGTGTGAAGCAATAAATGTGTCCTGTTGACATCGGACTAAGTAGTGCCAACAGGGTCATCATCAGAGGAATAACAAGTCAACGTGGCGGTTTCTCTGGACCCGACTTTCTGACTGCTCATTCTTTGTTCCTGATATGGAGGCTATTTAGAGACAATTCCAAGGAGATTCCATGGTGTTGTTCCTACTCTCCTTTGGAAATGATCATTTTGTTTTGTTTTCTCCCGAGGGAGTCAGAAAAATTGTGAGTTTAAGAATACATTATGCATTTGATGTTGCTTGTGCAAGACTCACTCCTCTTTCATGGAGTCTCCAAGTTGAGACTGATAGAAAGGAAGATGTCCGCAGGGAGGATGAAGAAAGAGCTCCCCTTTCCCCCCACGGGTACATTGTCTCCTTTGGAGATAAGAGCTCCAGGAAAAGGACGACTAACACTTCAGGGAATGACTACAGCAGCCCGATGCCTTTTACCAAGAAATGAAGTCAAAAGGAAAAGAATTACCATCAGTGGGAGGGGAGGAAAGCCCAAGCCAACTTTCTTTGTAGCCTTCTCTAGTGCATTCTGTGAAAGAATATGGGCAGAAAAAGCAAGCAGGAGTTGTAGGATACACTCAGATCCAAAACCGAGATTTCAAAAGTTTCAGTCAACTCAATAATTATTTGTTGTATATTCCATCACCCAGCACCACCGTAGACTAATCATAAAAGATTTTTCTTGATTTAACCACATAAATAATTCCCTATTTCCCCACCCCCTTTGGCTGCATATTCTCTCCAGGCAGTCTCACTCATCTGCATATCCCAAATCCACATGCAGAATGATAATATTTAACTTGTCAATTGTAGGTGCAACCCCCTTTAGAACTGTGAAGCAGTACCAAATTGTTGGAGGATAATTCAGGCACAATGGACTTCTAATCACATCCCTTATGTTTATCCAAAGCCAGTATTTGCCCCATTCTGAAATCTTTTGAATGATCACCACAGTCAACAGTCTTTCTAACTCAAGACAATGTTCACACACTTAACAATGAGTATCTTAAATCTTTAATCATTATAGGGCTTCTTTGAATGAATAAAATTTAATTCTCAGAAGTCTGGAAAGATAACTCACTCAAGTCACAGGATAGAGAAGAGTTCCTTTATTATCTTGTTTAGACTCTTAGGTATTCAATGCCTTTGATCGCTTCCTTCTTGGAATGTCTTCCTTGATTCCTGTAGTTTCCTTTCCTTTACCCATTTCCTTCAGAGGCAACTTTCATTCTTTATCTTTATTGGCTTCAGGGATATTATTCTACACTGAGCATATGAAGAAATGCCCTTGTCACGCTACAGAAATGTGTCCAAGGTATCTTGAAATCACTTCTTCAGTGAATCTAGGATCAGTATCGTATAATATTTTAAATTTTATTTTATGTATATGCTTTCCTGCACATGTGTCTGTACATCACACACATTCAGTGTCCATGGAAGTCAGAGGAAGACATAGGATTGCCGAAGAACTATGGTTACAGATATTTGTGAACCATCATGTGGATGCTGGGAATTGAAATGAGGTCCTCTGCAAGAGTAGTCAGTTTTTTTTAACTGCCAATCCTTTTCTCCATTCTCTAGGATCATTTTTGCAAGTTATCTAGGGGTTTCTGAATCAAATGATTGGTATGAAACTTGAAATTTGTAAAATATTGTTTCTGACAGGATTGCATTCTTGAAGCTTACTTCCTCTTATTCCATGACATTTGTCCCCACACCCTTGCATAGCATTGTAACCATGTGACTTCTAACTTGGGAGTGAAAATAATACATTCATTGCAACTTTTTGTCTGTTACTTGCTTTTCTCCTTTCTTTACTGATGCAAATGGAGTGAATAACTGGAAAAGTGGCAGGGATTCTGCTCTTCTGTATTATAAAAATATAGTAGAAAGAAGAGAGAGTCTAGAAGACCTGTTTATTCCTTACAGAACCATTAACATGGCTAAGAAACATATACATTATTTCAAAACATTGTTATTTGGGGGTTGTGACAGCAGCTGACATTATACTAATATAGGCAAGGGAAAGTTAATATTAAGTCACCATTCTGCCAAGGTGTCTCCAGAACATGTGAATAGTATCGAAAGTACATGCCTTCTGGATCTGTAGTATCTATGAAGCTGCTTAACTCATAAAATCTTAACTCTTCTTATGGTAGATAGCTTGGGTATCTCAGTGAATCCTGTGGATACCTTGGGTACCTTGGTGAATCCCACGGTTACCTTAGAAACAAAAGTATTTTTAAATAATTCAAATCAATTGTATAATATCATGAAAGAAGAAATTTGTCTATAATTGTTACCACAATCTTCACATATATCAATGTGAAGGTTGGATCATGTTGCTTGCCTTGGATAAGGATATTGAAGGATGGTTGGACTTTGTCAAGGCAACACATATGTCATGACAGGCATTTGGTCAATGTTAATGTTTTCCTTCTTTTTTGTTTCCTGTCTGAGAGTGTGAAAATTCCAGTTCACCAAGAAATATTAAGATATGGAATGACAGCTTCCATACATAGTATTTTTAAGGTCAGGATAAACTTTTACAAGAATTATCAGGGTTTGCTGAGGACTTTTGCGTTTGATTACAACGTAGTGAGATTTTTAACTGTTAGGACCAATGAGCTCATATTTGGCTAGATCAGCATCTTTGATACAATCTATATCAGAATCCATCCAATACCTTATAGTGGAAATGACTCATTCCTTTCCAAGTATTGATCAACAAGTACACATAAAGAGAGAATATGTTACAGATGTCTGGGTAAGTGGAATGATACCTGCCTTCGACAGCCTGAAGGTTGGCTGGCAGCATTGTTCAGAGAGACCTTGATCACATGTAATGTACTGTTAGAACTAATAAGTGCTTTTGTTTAAAGGAGTCCAGAGATCTGTCATCTTAGTTTATGTTAAGGTGCGTCGTGCTGTGTTATTAACTAGGTTGTACGTTGTGCAGGAGATCTCTAGCACATGTTTGTCTTGTGTAACCGAAACTTTATACTCAAGCATCCACCATGCATTTTCCTTCTTTGCATAGCTCTGGCTTAAGCATTACGTTTAGAATAGCTGTAAATGACTGGCATCATTAGTAAACCCTACAGCCCACATCAGACTTGCCCAAGATATTAAAAAAACTTAGTCTAATGCATCCATGGAATCCTGGTACTGGCTCAATACAGTGCAAATATTCAGGCAGGGTTCTTTAAAGTAAATTAAAATGTGTTGGCTTAGGGATGTTATTGGGATATCTTGAAAGGAGATACATCTAAAACAACTGGCATGGTTGGTTTATAACTGAAATAGGGTTGGCTGACTGTAATGTAGCTTCCAGTAATCCATAGCTCTGTGAAAATTAGAACAATAACCCATGCCTCACTAACATTGTCTACAAAACAGTGACAGTGCTCACCTGTAGAGTTATGCCAGATTCATTGATGTAGTACATTAAAATCAGTAGCATTTGTCACACACTGAAAATTCTATAATTTAGCATTAAAACGAACTATTGCTAAACTGGTAATATTCACAGTATGCATTTCATAGCGTAAATGATGTCATTTAAGATCTTGCTTAACAGGACTGGAGAGATGCTTCAGTGGATGAAGTGTCTGCCTTGCAAGTGTGAGGAACAGAATTGGCATCCCAAAAATCCACATACACACTGGGTGGGTGTGTTGGCCTAGCATATGGAAGACAGAGCCTTCTCTGAGCAAATTAGCTAGCTAGACTAGACAAAATAGTGAGCTCTGGGTTCAGCAAGAGAAGCTGCTTCAATATGTAAGGTGGAGAGCAATTGAGGAAGACACTGTCTCAGCTCCCTAAGTACATGTGCATATATACACACACACACACCACACAATTTATATACATATGAGCCTACATAATAAGAACATGCATAGATAGATATACACAAAAGAAGATTTCTTATTAAAACTGCTGTGTCTGTTTAAAAGGTTTATTTTGTCATCTGTCTTTACTATCACTCTGAGTTAGACTTGAAGGTCTCTTGTAAATAGTATTGACTCTGAACTTGGCACCAAAATAATCTAAGACCACACTGTTATATGTGTGAAACAATATTAAATAAATGGCTTTGAATATCCTATGATTACATGACTCTTTTTCTGAAAACCACATATGGATAGAGTGAATGGAAGTATATAAGCCATGTTTGTTATGTACTAACATGACTCTCCTCTTGCAAGCTTTATCATAATTACCTTCCTCATTCTCACCCCTACACATAAAGACAGAGGCTTGCTTGAAGCACCACAAAGCTATGGTGTCAGAAGGATGGATCAGGCATCTTCAGGGAATAGTGGCCACTTCAGTGATTTATGATTCTATTTGCATGAGCAGTTCCAGCCTTGGGGAGACTTCCAGAGAAGCAGGACTGGCCTACACCACAATACATTTTTTTCTCATAGTTCAGATTCCAACTAATAAAACAAAGGGTGCTATTTCTCCCTGACAGCATGCTGACATGCCTGACATGATGGCTCACTCCTGCTGGTGGGCAGAGGCAAGGCTGTGGCTCAGCCAGGTGGGTAGATAGGAATCTAGGTAGGTAGCCCTTCCTAGCTCAGCAGAGGGGCAAATACTAGACTACTTATCTCTACAAGTGGTGTGTCATTCTTGGTTGTTAATATAAAATTTATAAACGTTAACACAATGATGGGGAAAAGCTGGACGGGAGCTCTTGTGTCCACGAAGATATGCCTGTGGGACTTTTTAAAAGAAGAGTATGAAGCTGTTTGTGTCACTGGTTTATGTTCTGGATGGGACGTTTCTACTTAGACAAGATTTTAAGATTTATGGTGACATCAGGCTAAAGAATGATGTATTTTTTTAAATGTTCACATGTCACCTTCCAGCTGAGGGAGACATCTCATGGTTCCTACTGCTTTGGCTGGACCTTTTTTTTTTCCTTCTGTCTTCCTAGAGCAGGCCCAAGACTTAAGAATCTTGAGCTTTCCGAGGAGGAACCTTGAACTTCTCAATACACAATGGACAGCATGGTCAGACAAAAAGCAGACCTTATGAAAACAAGAACATCTGCTCAAGAGGATGGGATGATAGAAAATTCAAAGGACTGCGAGCTGAAAATGTTGGCTTCAGTTTTCAGATCCATTACTGAGCCAACTAAGCATTTGAGTTTTCTTTGTTTGTGTGCGTGCTTTTTGTGTGTATCTCTCTCTCTCTGTGTGTATGTGTGTGTTTGTGCGTGCGTGTGCATAGGGGGAAGACAAGGTGAGGGGGAACACTTTTGTGTGTGTTCAAATACAAGAGAATGTGCATGTGGAAGTTAGAGTAAGGTTCAGTGTCATTCCTCATTTGGCACCAATCAAACTCTTTTTGAGACATACTTGGAACCCAGCATATAGGCTATGTTCACTGGCCAGCAGTCCCTGCACATCTACGTGTTTCTTCTTTCCCAGCGTTGGGAGTACTAGTGTATGGTACTACATGGATTTTGAAGATAGCACCGAGTCATCTTGCTCAGAAAACAAGAACATTTACAACTGAACTTTTCCCGTGGCCCCTCTGCTTCTTCAGCAGGTTCCTAGACCTTGCTGGGGATCACTATGGCAAAACCTGTAAACATGCCATTCAGATCACCCTTAAAAACAACAACAGCAACTGAGATTAGCTCACATTCCTAGCACTGAACTCCCAGGATCCTTTGCAATCTCCTCACTGGGATGCTCTCAAGACTGAGCACAGTATGGGTATGGAGTAGAGGCCTTCTTACCAATAGGTAAGACTCTTCTTAGTGCTATTATTCCAGGTTCCTGTTAACTCATCCAAACCTCCAAAGCTTCAGTGGAAACCACTGCTCATCCATCTTATATACCCTATCTTTCCCCTTCCTCATCTTACTCCTGTTTCAATTGTCACACACGTCACTCCATCACAAACATTAAACTCCATTGATCCTAAAACCTAGGACGTAACCCTTTAATTCTCTCTCTCTCTCTCTAATTCTTTGACACACCCTGTTTTAATTGTCTTTATGTCACTGATATGGGAAAAAGTTTGGATAACGAAACCAATTTGAGAAAGTTTTATAAAGTGTTATAAAAAGATGGACTCTATCTTAAACACAGAGTAGAATTTACAGCAGTATGAAATATTAAAAATAAAAATGTACTCATAAGCAAAAGAAAATAGATTACCCTCAGATATATTATAAAAAGCTTTATGTTTTTTGTAATTAGATATACTAAATAATGAAAATTATTTCTGTAAATATGCTACATCCCACAGGAGGACCATGCTTGGATTACTTTGATTCCATGCCTACTTTAGCAGCTGGCTTCTATCAGATGATGAACCTAGAATGTTTCTGACCTGGATCATGTGCCCAACTCTGCAGTTAACAGAATGAAATAGTGGGATATCCATGTGACTCTCTACCACAATCCTGTTTGGTGTTGAAGAGGAACAACATGGCAACAGAACTTGTATGAGACTGTATTACCATAAACATGAAGAAATGTCCGTAGGAAGCAAGAGATAAGACACTCATCACTTATATTGCTCATAAATTATTATAAATTTTTTATTTTATTTTAAAAACATTTTAGGCATGAAATAGGCAATCATTACTTTTCAATGAAGTTGTAGAGACTTAGAAGAGAGAGTCTAGGTCTATGACTAAATGTGTCATCTGAAAACATACTATAAGTACTTAGTACATATTCTATTGACCTAAGCTAGCAAAATGGAATTGGCTGATTTCACTACAAGCTTATCTCACCAGGTTATATGCTGTTAATGATAAGTTGCTTAAAATTGGCATCCCTTCTGAAACCATGGACCATCTTCTGCCTTCAAGCCAGAATATACCGGCTGGGGAAGAGATGAGACAAAGGTAGGAAAGAAAGGGGCCTGGAGTTGTCCAATGTGAGTGGAAAAGCAATGGTTGTAGGGCATTTTTGGAGCAGTTAGTGGCCAGTGACCTTTTGTAGTATTTCCATGAAACAGAGCTAGATCAAGGTGCTTTGGGTCTCCATCAAATTCATGTGCCTTAAGTATTTCTCAGCACCCATTTAGTAGTGTCTTAGCTACTTTCCTATTGCTGTGATAAAACACCATGACCAAGGCAACTTGCAAAAAGAAAGTATTTAATTTGGCCTAATTAAATTAAATTTAGGTTTCAGAGGGATAGAATCCATGATGGTGGTGAGAAGGAACAGCTGAGGGCTCACATCTTAATCTACAACGATGAGGCAGAGAGAACCCCCTGGGAATCACATATCTCCTTCAATAAGTCCACACCCCTTAATCTTTCCTAAACAGTTCAACCAACTGGGAACCAGGTATTCAAATGTGTGAGCTTATGGGGGCGATTCTCATTCAAACTACCAAAAGTGGGACTGACATAGTTTCACCTAGGATTTCTGTGTTGGGTCCCTTTCTGGTTTGACAAGCGGAATTGGTTTATATATGATTCAAATCTCAGGAGTCTCGTGAGATTTGTCGGTCAATGGGCATAGGGGTGACTGTTATTGGCATATCTTATTATTAGATGACATTGTTCATGACAGTAATAACAATTGGAGGAGACATTTCTCAGATTGACATGACTCAGATTGCAAGACTACCTAGGGCAAAGAAAAGGATAGTACTGGCAAGGATAAGAAAGCTTTATTTAAAAAAAAATTGCTTAACACATATAGCTATCTGACTATTATTCATATATTTTTAAGCCTCTTTTGTACTGAAATAGCCATGGTAAACTGTCTTTATTTCTAACCAAGTTATAAGTATATAGCACATAAAATGTAGCTTTAAACACCAGGAACTCTACTGACATTTTAAGTCAACAAAAGACAAAATTGGAGTAAACAATGTCTAGGAAGACATACTAGAGCCAATGGTAAGACATTGTATGGTAGTGAAACAGTTGAGTGTGACCTATTAGAACATGTTGGTGATCGATGAATCTACCTTGGGTGTCAGCAGGGGAGGGGCGAGGTCCCTCATGGTGTGGGTCAGATGCAGTATATCTGACAGAAAAAGACATGGAGGGATAGCACGTGAGGTGACCACACTCGGCATTCTAGGATTCCAAGTCAGAAACTCTCGAGCTTGGCTGCCTCAAGAGCAGACTTGCACGTTGGTTGTCAGTGAAGAAAAGTTTGACAGTTTGCTGAGAGAACCAATTCTGTTTTGTCGCAGAGTCAAGAAGACTGTCAACTTGGTGGTCCCCTGGTCTTTGTTGCTTTGGATTTCTCTGAAGTCCCCAGGCTCAGATCCCAGGTTCTCCTCTTTTTGATTGCAACAGGCTTTCCATTCATAATTCATCATAGTGACAGTGCTCCCCACTCTACCTCCAGACTGTCTTGCCACCATAACGACATTCACCCAGCCTCTCGTGACTTGGAATTCTAAATCATCCAAGAGACTGAATCCTTTGTACCTTCCCAAAGAAAATACTATTTGGCCCATTTCTTACTAAATTTAATGAACAGCCTTCAAGAGTTCTCTGAGTAATAACATCTGGGACGCAGAGAGTGATGTGGCCCTTGGCCTCCTATTCTACCCTCCAAAGTAGCTCACATTCTAGCGAAGGTAAGCAGAGGTATGAACAAGGGGTTCAAGACAGAAAATGCAGAAAGATGACCACATGGCTCCCTCTAAGTAGCTAAAGGAAACTGTCATGGAAGAGGTGGCATTGACTTGTGATAATGAATGGCAGGTGAGGTTTTAATACCTAGGACCATGGGGAACAAACTCACATCTACATAAGCTGCCTGTTTATGAAGTCACAGCAAGTCCTGGAATCAGCAGGCTATTGGTATAGAAACTCGTACTATACTAGCAGCTCACTCTGAGAGCTACCTTGTTTTACGATCAATGGTCACTTCTGGTGGTATGTACGTCTAGTTGTGACTTTCCTCTCCAGTTGCTTTACAGAGCAGGAAACTGACGCCCTTCTGCATTAGGCTAGAGCAGAGCCAGACCCCTGGCAGGTGCTCTTTGAGAGCCTGATCTGTTAAGGGGTATTGAGAACCTGCAGAAGGAAGAAGGAATGATTTCATCGGACAAGCATGTGGTTGCACTAAGCAATCTGTTTTTGTAGGATGAGGTCCCAGACTAAGAAGGGATGGGCCACTATGTGGTACAAACCCATGGGGAGCAGGCTTGCAGCTGCCCTGTGTCTCTATTAACCCACTGACGTAGATGGAGTGAACTCCGCTCCAGAGCTCACTCACAAGTCGTGGACACGAAACCCAGGCTCAATGGAAAGACTCGCTGCAATTTCACTGGGACTGTTGCCAGCTACATGGTATCTGGGTCAGGCAAGTCCAGACCTTTGCTAAAAGATTTACAATGAATAGAGCCAATTCCATTTTCCCCGTTTCTCCTTCAATAGATTCATGACATCACTTGCAGAATTTCAAAGCTGTGTATGTTTTGAGAGTGGAAGGAAACTGGATCTATAGAAACTCAAGAAGAAATAATTGGGAAGAGCTTTGCCTGCGATGCTTTATTTTGGTTGCAAATGGCTCCAGTGGTCAGAAAAATAAATCTTCATAGCTTTACATCATGTTTTCCCATCAGTTGATGTTCCCGCTAAAACATCCTTTGTAATAAATTAGTGTTAAGTGATTGTGTAAACAATGGGCCAATGGAGCTGTTTCAGGGCCCCTTTATTTTTAAATCCTTCCCTTTTTTGCAGATGCTCCAGACGTTCACCCTGAGATCAGGTCCTGCTCCTGCTCTCAGGCCCTCCTGTCTGTCTCCCATGTTCCTTGTGTTGCTAGGGAGTAGAGATACCGTATTCTTTTTTGTCCACTCTGATCCGACTGGCACATGCTTTGTCGCCGCCAAAGAATTATGTTTCTGTCAGCCCAGTTCTCTTGGCTTTGGCAAATCCTGGTTATATTTCCCAATTACAAAGTCATGACTCATCGTGTAGCATCTCCCCGATTTAAAATTAGCACAACAGATTGGATTTGTTAAACTGAAAACAGCAGGGAAGGATGACTGATCCTTCATAGTGACAATCCCTGTTATTGGTGGAGCCACGAGAAAATGCAGACATTCTAGGAGAGTTTTAACCCATTAGGAATTTTGACTGTTCAGTCTCAGGAGGGTGAATAATTATATTTTGTAAAATTCCAAGGTGTGATCATCATGTTTATTGAAGCAGTTTTAAGCTAGCCATAGTAGCAAATTAATTATTAATATGAGGTTTCAATACAAAAAGGTGCATTTTGATTTTTATACGGTATTTTTAACACAAGTGAGAGGGTCTCATACGCATCCCAAGGACCCAGGCAGATCCAGTTTCCCTTCTTTGGTCTTTGTATCCCTAAAGAAATGAAGAAAAACTAGATAATTTGACCTCAGCTTTTCATTGTTCCAGCCCAGCCCCCACCGCGAAGTGAGGTTTGTTGTTTCTTTTCATATTTCTTTGGTCGGAACTAGTCACGTGATTCTCCCATTTCAAGAAGACAAATGCAACTCCCTATGGAATTCTAAGGGAAAAGCAATCAAATTTTGGGAGTGCTATCAAAGTGTCCCTTTCTGGTCATCAGATGATGGCTTCATTTCCTTCCCATTCCAAAGAGACTCATCCACTGGCATGTGTTCTTATTCCTGTATCTCAAGGGTGCCATCTGAAACATCGCACACGGATGTCAGTTTCTTCC
Source organism: Ellobius talpinus (assembly GCA_001685095.1). Classification (NCBI taxonomy): domain Eukaryota; kingdom Metazoa; phylum Chordata; class Mammalia; order Rodentia; family Cricetidae; genus Ellobius; species Ellobius talpinus. Next base: position 11,684 of record LOJH01040897.1, read on the forward strand.
CCAGGTCTGAAGATCATTTCAAACTAAAGATTCCTGTGCATTGTGATAGGGTATAGGGAGAGGGCAGTTCCTGCTTTTAGTGCTGCTGTGCTGGAGCGAGAATGAGGTTGCCCACCAGTCACTGAGTTGATGATACTGTGATCCACCTGGGAGATTTTGATTAGGTGCTGACTCTACTCTCTTAGGGGAGGTCCTCAGTTCTTATTTCTTTTGATTTCTGGATCTGATGTTTGAGCTAGTCTTGCTTTCTTCTTTTTAATCTTTGTAGGCAGGCCAATTCTGATACTGGGTGGCATGTTCAGTAGCTCTGTTGCTGTTTTAGACATTGTCCCACCATTTCTGCATTTAAACCAATTGGTTCTTTTTCTGAGCATAGAACTTCCAAATAGCACTTTGCCAAGTGTTGCCATCATAAATATCTTCATGTCCCACCCTGCATCTTATAACCATAATTTCATTTAATCAGTAGTCTCTTTCTTACATATGTATGAGTGATTGTTTCACCAAGCATTTGTGACCTGTATTCCATGAACTGCCTTTTTTCCTTGCCTCAAATATTGGTATACTTAGGAATTCTTACGTGAGAAAATGATACCTGCGTCATCTTTGAGGGGGCAGATCTCTTTCGGTATCACTTTTATACCATCGATATTTGATTGGTTATTGTGTCATGACAAATTAATTCTGCAATTTTATTATCTTAATACACTAATCTCTGTTAGTTAATTACTCACTAAATATTATATCATGTTAACCAAGACATCAATGACTCAGTCTTCCTGAATTTAGGTGGGAATAATGAATTGAGCACTTGGTATCTCCAGAAATTGATTAATTTTAGCACACATTAAAGGTGCTGAGTAACTCATTCTAAGACCTGCTGCTGCTGCTGATGTTGATGCTGCTGCTGATGTTGATTATCTCATTATACTCCTCGAGCATTTTTATAGTTTAGAGGGCAACAGTGGAAGATCTTGCAAACGTGAAGCTATTCAAAGCAACATCTTACTGATTACCTAGAAAGAAAGAATTTCAAATCATATTAAACATGCAATATTTTAAAAGATAGATTTATAGGCGTATTCCTGATTACCATCAGAAACAGATATATAGATTAATAGACATTATGGCAACCCAGATATCAACCCATACAACTAAAGCAACTTTATTTTTGGAAAAGAAAACACACACATGCTCAGACACACACACACTGAATAAAGAAAGGCTCTCCAACAGATAGCTATCCACATGTAGAAGAAGGAAAGTAGATACTCCTCTTTCACCAGCCACAAAATCAACTCCAAGTGGATAAGGAACTAGAAAGTGCTGGAGGCAAATGTAGGGAATGCGAGATAGAGGAAAAGGTAAAGGTGCTCAAAATCAGCCTCTAGAGGCTCAGGAGATAATACCTTTAAGATACAAGACTATACAGAGCAGATCCAAAGTGAAAAGGAGAAGCAGGCCATTTGTGAAAACATGCCGCTCACAATCCATCAATGCGAGTTCAAAACCATGGTCCAGGCAGCTTGTTTACCTCCCCAGTATTAAGATGGGATATTTCCCAGACACTCCAGGGCAGGTTATGTACGACTGTGACTGTGCGCTCGAGAACTTAGCTGATCTGAGATTGTAACACGGACATTGCTTTTGGCTGTGTTCAGTCAGCAATCCACACTTAGTGGATTTTTCTCCAGGTATCCTTTTACAGGCCACCATATCTCCTCCTACAATAATTCAATAAAGGCCCAGATCCACTGCTGAAAGCTACAGTGTTGAATCAGGTCACATTACACAAAACCTTCCTGTTATTGCAAAGAGGTATTCCCTTGGGAGCTATTGCTGGGAGTTCGTATCTGAGGCCTTCTTATCGGAACAATGTTACTGCTGGGATTTTCAAAATATTTGCTAACATGTTTTTTGAAGCTCCCTGTGCTCAGGTGAGCTCTGTAGCCCTTCCACTTTAGAGACTGCCACTTAGAAAAAAATCTAAATCAAGACAAAGTCAGCCATGTATGTTGGAAGATAAGGTATATATTCCTAGGACTAAACCTCACTGAGATAGTTGCATAATCCTGGTCAAACTGAGGTGTGGGGAATGCCAAAAATGACTGCTATTGAACCTGGATTCATTCAATTTTCCTTTTATATTGTTTTGTTTAGTCCTAAAACTCAGATTACAAGTGTATCCAAGTATCCTAAAGAACCATCAGCCAGGGCTTCTGTGTCATTTAAGGGAATAGGATTTTACAGAAAGTGGAGCAACTGACTACACTTGGAAATTATCTTGTTCTCTTTGGCACTCTTTTAATTGAGAATTGTACAATAATGCAAGGAATATAACATTTATTTTTCTATAGTTCTAGTTCTCTCCCTTATCACATGGAAATATGAATTAATGCCTCTTGTGTCAACAGGGTAGGGGTATGGAAATTTTAGAAATATAATAAAGAATGTGAAGATGCATAAAAAATAATAGGACAGAAACCATAGATAGTATTGGGAAAGCATTCCAGTGACTGAAATCCTGAAATTATCTGTGTTTATTTTTCTACAGCTTTTACACCCAGTGTTAATGGGGTGAGGGGGGTAGAAAGTAACAAAAGACTTTGTTAACATGATACAAAGGATAACTCATACAGTCAATTGCGTTATCACTCTGAGTCATCAAATCATTAGCGTTCTGTTGTCTAGGTAGCAAAGCTGCTATAGCTCAGCATCCTGAAGACAACCCTTTCCCAGGTAACCTCATAGTTAGAAAACAAGGAGCATTTGCATATCCTGATCACCTGTCAGGATGGCATGGACTTACTAGAATGAGCTATTTTAATTT
>LOJH01040898.1:0-11010 GCA_001685095.1 Ellobius talpinus
GAGGAGGGAAGGAAGTGTAAATAATTGAATGGAAAAATAAAAAAAATAAAAAAATTACAAAAAGTCCCTAAAGCTATTTGTCCTCTCTCTTCTTTTAAAGAAGTCAACTATTTCATAGTATCACTTTAGTTTAATTTGCTTTCTAAATGCCCGTTTTGTAACCCATATATAAATTTCAAATGTCTTTAGTTAGATTATGACAAAGTTCAGTTGGTCTGTGCTGTTTCACTGTGCTTAAATAGGACCTGCTTATGCATGCATAACTATTGTAAAACAGTGTGGTATGGAAATAATAAGGGGATGAGGAGGAGGAGGCTTTGTTGTTAGAGGGTTTGTGTAGCACACAAAAACCCCACGTTTAGTCTTCAGCACCCTTAAAACAAAGTATAGGGCAAGCCTGAAATCCCAGAATTTGGGAGGTGGGGTATTCAAGGTCACCTTTTCACTGCGTAGGGAGTTCAAGGCCAACCTGATATCCGTGACCCTGCCTTGAGAAAACAAACAAATAAGTCAACAAAACTCAAAATCATCTACCTTATGCTAGGCCCTGAAGATGTTAGGGACATGGTGCTTAAGTTAATGACATGTCTACTTTGGATGAGCTTGGAGTCTGGCAAACTGACTTCCCACACAACCAACTCTCACATAGCTTTGATTATGATATCAACAAATATACTTTCATATGCTATAACTGATCTATTATAATAAAGTACATATGTTATTGACAAGGCAGAGCATTGTAAATATTTGGTAACGATGCTCTCTAGCAGAGGTTATGTTGTGTACTTACTGTTCAGTAGTATAGACTCCAGGCTTGACACTGCCGCTGAGCACAAGGGCTGTGCCTAGGGCAAAAGGGACTGAGGGTTTAATTAATGTAAGGTTAAATTTAAAGAACTGCCTGAAACTAGTGGGCCCATATTGAACAGAACAACTTCTCACCTGCTCAACTTCTCAACTTCTCAGGTTACCCCAACTCTGGCCCTTTGCATTGCAACCCAAATCAGCAGCTGGTAGACTTCAACTTTGTCACACACGCACGTAAATATGGGGATGGAGTGTACTTTTCTGATTTTCAGAGTGGTCTGCATGAATGGAAGACACCAGGGCGTGCTTCTGGCAGGCTCTACTTCCACACTGCTACTGAGGGTCAGCGTTGTGAGTATAAAAGTCTATCTTCTTAGTCAGTTCATTTATGAGTCCAGGGCTCCCCAGTGCATAAAATGCTGAGTTGGACTTTAACTGGATGAGTTTGCATGTCATTCAGACTGATTTTTGACATTAATTAGCTCATCATTCTAATTAGCAAAATGGCATATATTCATATTCCATGATGCTTTGATGTATGTATTATGAATGGCTTAGTCAAGGTTTTTAAATGCTCTCATGATCTCACTTATTGCTTTTGTTGTAGTGAGAACAATCCACAACCTGAGTAATTTTCAAGTATAGAATGTCACTAAATACAGTTACTTTATACTGTAGGTTTCCTGAACTTATACTGATCCCCTAACCCACATTGTGTATCCTTTAGCAACATGGGCTCCCAGCTCCACCCTCACCTGGATTTTAACGCAGCTGTCATCCTACCTCACTCCTATGAATCCAACTATCTAATTCCTTACTTACCTTTGGCAGGCACTTCCACTGTTGCGTCTGGCTTATTTCACATAACATGATGCCCTCTGGGTTCTTCTATGTTGCCACAAATGACAGGGTGTCCTTACTTTCAAAATGGAACAGTATTTCACCATATACAGATAATACATTTTCTGAATTCAATTCATTTGATAATTGGCCATTAGGTTCTGGGTGTCTGATCAAAGTCATGATCACAGTTTGCCATAGAGATGTCAGCTCTTGGATTCTTATTCACTGAAGCATCATTCATAAAAGTTGAGAGACATAAGATCTCTGTGTGTGTGTGTGTGTGTGTGTTTGTGTGTGTGTGTGCATGTGTATGACTTCTTTTTCTTTCTTTGTTCTATTTTGTCTTTCTTAGGGATATCAATCCCAGGACATGCACATAACAGACAAACACAGCCTGTGAGCTCTAAACACAGCTTATAGCTTGCTTCTTAATGTGGACAGCATGCTAAATGAGTCTCATGATGACACAGAATAACATACCAATCTTTTCCTTTAATAGTACAACTCTAGAATTCTGTTGATGATGAAGTCTTTGCTTAACCATTCTTTCATCTTACTTTTAAATTTATTTTTTATTTAATCTCAATATTTAAGGTGTACTTTCTTATGGCTTGATATATGCGGTGTATTGAGTAGTTTGGCCAAGTTAATTAGCATATTCATCTCTTCATATACTTTGTGAGTGTGTATGTTTTTGATGAGATTTAAGAGATCTTAAATCTCAACTTCCTTGTAAGATTTCAAGTAGCCAATACAATTTATTAACTATAGACTGCTTGGTAATACTATATTTCAACCCACAGAATTAAGACTTTGTAAATTTGACCAATGTTTTCCCATTTCCCTTCCCTGACTCTCAGTAACCAGAATTATATTCTCTGAGTTTATTAACTGGGCTTTTAGTATTTACTATTTTTTCTTTTTCTAGTTTTATTGAAGTGCTAAACATAGCCAAAAATGGAGTATGTTTTTGTTGTTCAGTGTATTTTTGATGCATATGTACATTGCAAAATGGTTACCATTAATTAGTCTACTTATTACTTTACATGTGTCACCTCACATAGTTCTTTGGTTTTTGTTGTCAGACATTTATATCTTTTAAATCTCAACGATGCAGCACAGTATTGTTATTATTCTCACTGTGTGCACATCAAAGCCTCAGAGCTTGTTCATGCTGTATGGCTAAATGTGTGAACCTGTTTAAATACGATTGCCTATTCTTCTGTACCCTTGGCAAGCAACATCTCAATTCTACTTTTTATGATCCTGTGAGCTTGACCTTTTTAGATTTCCACATACGCATGTGTGATATAATAGTTCTCTTTATCCCTCTCATTTGAGGATAGCCTCATGATTCCTGATGCAGTTTTAAAAGGCAAAGCTGAATAGTATTCCAATATATATATGTGTGTGTACGTGTGTATGTGTTTATGTGTGTGTAGTATGTATATACTACTTGGTAGTAATTATGTATACAGACATGTATGTACATATATACAAGTTATATAGATATATAAATTATATACACATATATAACATATATTTATTTGTATATACATGTCTGTATACATAATCACTACCCAAACCATGTATGTACAAATATACATAAGGTATATACGTATATATGCATAATTTGTATACACATATATGTATATAGCTTATATATATATTTGTACATACATGTCTGTGTACATAATTACTACCAAAAGTTGACTCTCTGTTCACACATCCATACACTTGAGCACTGTATCTGTCCTGTTTACTAGGGATACTACTATAGTGAACATAAGAATAGAGGTAATTCTTTAAGATATTCTTTTAATTTCTTTCAGATTATATACACCAACATGGAAATTACGGATGCTTGTGCACCACCATGTGGGTGCTGAGAATCTGGTCCTCTGCAAGAGCATCAAGTACTCTTAAATACTGGGCCATCTCTTCAGCCTCCAACTGCACCACATTTTTGTCTGCTGTCAAAAATACTTATATCTTCAAAATTTTATTTAATAGGACTGATTTACTCTGATTAGAAGTTCTTGATTTTTAGGATACATGTACAAAACCACATAAACACGCACACACACATGCAAGTGCACACATAGTATTTTAGCTGTGAATTTTATGACATCTCTACTAGGAAAGGAGTAATGTAAAGATACCTTGCTGGTGTCTAAATTTTGGGGTCTTATTTGGTATTCTCAAATGTAACAGTGGTCATCACTTGGTTTCCTTAACTGAAATAGGGACTGGTATTACTTTCTATTTCTGATTCTCTTTTTCTTGGTAAATATGAAAAGAAAGTTGCTCATATGTAAATCAGGACAATAAAAATTTGCTCACAAATTATATTCACACTACCTGTCTCTTCCTCTTTGTTCACTTTTATGTATGTATCCATGCTTTGTGTTTTATCGGTTTAGACTTTATTAGAACAAACAATAAATGCATGCCCTAAATAACAAAAGGTTTTAAGACCAAATTTAAAATGAAATGAGACTATAACCTATAATTTTAAATATTTATAATTACAGTGAAATTAAGCCTAACTAATACAAAATAATTTTGGTATTTTAGCATTTAATTTATTATAAAAATATTACAGCAAATGTGATTTACTTATATAAGTTCTACTTGAGTAAATACTTTCAATCTTATTCATAACTTAGAAAAACTTGGGACTGGACAGACTTCCTGGAATTATGAACTAATAGAACAAAGAAGACTTTGAGTATATTTCCATTATAAAAGAGAAAACAGAACATGGGGAGATATCAAAGCTTGCATGACATTTTGTAAGAGTACAAGATAGGCTCTGAGTGGTGAAAGACCAACAGCATGTAATGTCTTTTCACTAGTCGCTCAGAATGAAATGTGCAGTGTTCTCGGATAATCTTTCTGTATGCTATGAAGATGTGTCTCTGTTTTGCCTCATCTGCCTGGGGCACCATCTGATTGGTTTAATAAAGAGCTGAATGACCAATAGCAAGGCAGGAGAGAATAAGTGGTACATCTAGGCAGAGATAGGGACTCTGGGTTAGAACTAAGCAAATGAAAGTACCTGTATGACAAGAACTTTAAGTTTCTAAAGAAAAAAATTGAAGAAGATATCAGAAAATGAAAATATCTCCAATGCTCTTGGATAGGAATGATCAGCATAATAAAAATGGCAATCTTACGAAAAGCAATCTATAGAATCAATGCTATCCCCATCAAAATACCAACAAAATTCTTTACAGATCTCAAAAGGACAATACTTGGCTTCATATGGAAAATAAAATAAAGGAACTTCTGGAAGCATCACCTTCTTTGACTTCAAGCTCTACTCTAGAGCTATAGTAATGAAACAGTGTGGCATTGGCATAAAAACAGACAGGTGGACCAATGGAATCATATCAAAGACCCTGACATTAATCCACACACCTATGAACACCTGATTTTTTGACAAGAAGCCAACATGGTACAATGGAAAAAAGAAAGCATCTTCAACTAATGATGCTGGTATAACTGGATGTCAACATATAGAAGATTACAAATAGAACCATATCTATTGCCATGCACAAAACTCAAGTATAAATGGGTCAAAGACTTCAGTAAATCCAGGTACATTGAATCTGATAGGAGAGAAAGTGAGAAGTAGCCTTGAATGCACTGACACAGGAGACCACTTCCTACATATGTCACTAGTAGCACAGATACCAAGGGCAACAATCAATAAATGGGACCTCCTAAAACTATAAAGCTTCTGTAAGGTAAAGGACATGGTAAATAAGGCAAAACAGGAGCCTACAGAATGGGAAAAGATTTTCAACCCACATCTGACAGAGGCTGATCGCCAAAATATATAAAGAACTCAAGAAAATAGGCATTAAAATACCAAATAATCAAATTTAAAAATGGAATAGAGATCTAAGCAGAGAATTCACAACAGAGGAATCTCAAATGGCCAAAAGGCACTTATGGAATTGTTCAACATCCTTAGCCATTAGGGAAATGCAAATCAAAACAACTCTGAGATAACATCTTCTACTTGTCAGAATGGATCAGATCAAAAACACTGATGACAGCTCATGCTGAAGAGAATATGGAGTAGGGGGAATATTCTTCCACTGCTGGTGGGAGTGGAAAACTAGTACAACCACTTTGAAAATCAGTATAGCAGTTTCTCAGAAAACTGGGAATCAATCTACCTCAAGATCCAAAGATACCACTCTTGGGCATCTATCCAAATGATGCTCAATCATACCACAGAGGAACTTTCTCAACAATGTTCATAGCAGCATTATTCATAATAGCCAGAACATGGAAACAACCTAGATGCCCCTCAATTGAAGAACGGATAAAGAAAACGTGTTACATCTACACAATGGAGTAGTACTCAACTATAAAAAATAACGACATCATGAAATCTATAGACAAATGAACAGAACTATAAAAACAAATCCTGAGTAAGGTAACCCAGACTCAAAGAAAAACACTATACATACTCATAAATGGATACTAGATATAAAGCAAAAGATAACCAGACTATAATCCACGGCTCCAGAGAAGCTAGGTAACCACAAGGACCCTGAGAGGGACACACAGATCACCCTGGTAAGGGGAATTAGATGAAATCTCCTGTGTAAACTTGGGGGAAGAGGAACAGTAAATGGGGAGAGGATAGGGGATGAGAACATGAGGGGATGGAATGATGGAGCTGGGGGAGGGCTGGAGTGGGAGTACAATGAAAGAGACATCTGATAGAGAGAGCCATTATGGAGTTAAGGAGAAATCTAGTACTAGGAAATTTCCAGGAATCCACAGTGATGACCCCAGATAAGAGTCCTAGCTATAGTGGAGAGGGTACCTCAACTGGCCTTCCCCTGTAATCAGATTGGTGAATCCCTAACAGGCATCATCAGCCTTCATTCAGTAATTGATGAAACAAGATGCAGAGATCTACAGCCAAGCACCAGGCCAGGCTCTGGGAATCCAGTCAAAGAGGGGAAGAAGAGAATATATGAGCAAAAGGAGGTCATGATCATGGAGGGGAAATGATGTGGGATTCTCCTCTGTATGCTGTGAATAACATTGGTTAATAAAGAAACTGTCTTAGGCCTGCACAGGGCAGAATATAGGTAGGTGGGGAAAACTAAACTGAATTCTGGGAGAAAGAAGGCAGAGTAAAAGGAAGTCATGTAGCCCCACTGGAGACAGACACAGGAACTTTACCTGGTAAGCCACAGCCATGTTGCAATACACAGATTAATAGAAATGGGCTAAATTAATGTGTAAGAGCTAGCTGTTAAGAAGTTAGAGCTAATAGGCCAAGTAGTGATTTAATTAATACAGTGTCTGTGTGGTTAGAACAAGCAAGCGGCCTCCCTACTACAGGGAAATCTATAGTCAGGTGAACCAAGCTTGTGTGAACTCATGAACTCTAGACCAACAGCTGTGTATCCTCCATGGGACCGAACTGGGACCTCCGTATGTGGGAGACAGTTGTGTAGTTTGGTCTATCTGAGGGCTCTATGGCAGTGGGACCTGGATCAATCCCTGGTGCATAACTAGTTTGTTGGAGCCCATTCCCTATAGTGGCATGCCATGATTATCCTTAATGTAGGAAGTGGGGCTTGGTCCTACCTCAACTTAATGTGCCAGGCTTTGTTGACTGCCCATGGAAGGTGTTACCCTTTGGGAGGAGTGGATTGGGGGTAGGCTGTGGGGAGGTGAGGGGGAATTGGAGGAGGGGTGAGAGGGAGAACTGTGGTTGNGAATGTAAAATTAAATTTTAAAAAAAAAGTCTCTGTATCATTATTTGTGGCTTGGTAGTCCAAAGAAAATCTGACAAGAAAGCCTGGCTACAGAGCAGAGCTTGCTTCTACTCTTCTGTATATGTACATTGCCTTACGCTTAACTTTTATTGTATTCAAGGATGTAAGTTAAGTTATTTTAAAATGTCCTAGTTGAATCCATTAAAAATTTATGGTTTTAGTCTATCAAGACCAAAGTGTTTTAATCTTAAATGTGTGCCCTTCTCTTACACTAATCTATTCCCACACAAATAAATATCAATTATCAAGCGATGATTATGATTGAAAGGGAAGAAATGGTTCAGTTTCCTAAACTCTCTAAGCTGTTGAGTACTATGGAATATATTTGAGATATCCAGGGAACTCACATCCAATCTAACAGCCTACCTGTAACTTTAAATTTCTAGCCATCACAAGTCTTGCTTTGAGGTTATACTCTTAATGAAAACAGGTCCATCAACCCATCATTCAGTTTGAAAGGTAAGAGTGATCTAATTGTGTAGGCAAAGGCTAACAGCACTTAGGAAATGTGAGTTGTGTGTGAGTAGGTCAAATAATAATATTTATACTTCTTATGTACTTTTCAATTGTCTCTTTAAAAGATGATCATGCTGGCTACTTTCAGGAACATGGCTGTCACCCATGACCATGTAGAGGAGAGGTGGCAAGTGCATGAGCTGATTCCTGGGGAGTCTCGAGTATAGGTGCCACAGTCAGCAGGCTTATCACAGTGGTGGCACCATTAAAATAGACAATTGGCACTTTGGCCAGTAGGATCTGCAGAAAGTAGAATGGAGGAGGATGTAATTTTATTGTCTTGCAGGTCTGAGGTTTAGTTTCTTGGTGAGAGGGAACATTTCTAAGGGAAGGTAAGGCCCTGACTCTTGGGCTAGTGGGGTTAAAAAAGGACGAACTATCTTTTCCTTTCCATTTCAGTTGGTAGCAGTTTGTGTTCTAATTTTCGACTCCTGTGCTTATTTTTAGCAATGAATACAGTGCATGCAGCTACAGCCTCGTGAAGTTGTTTTTATCTAAAATTATATCTTACGCTTTTATCAATAAAGACACAGGGGTCAGAGGCTGGGGTAAAAACCTTGCTAGCTCTGGAGGTTAAGAAGCAACTAGCTGATCTTCCTCCTTAGCTGGTATCTCGTCGAGAGAGCTCTTTTTGTGTCATTCTAATCCAAAAGGAACCACCAAACTCTCTGTCCTACCCTTATACTTCCTGTGCATTTCTCTGTCTTCCTGACTCCCTCTTTACCCTCTATAACTACATCCTGTCAATTAGCTGCTGACTCTGCCTCCTGACCTCAGGTTTACTTAACACAATCTTAGGTTTCACAATGAGATCAAATATCTCATAACAGTGATCAGACCTCAAGAACAGGAAAGCAAAGCTAAACCCAGGTTATTTCATTTTCTACCTCTGTGACAGTAGCTATTTAATTTTCTAGGGCAAAGTTTACTTATCTGCCAGGTGTGATTATTGTGATGAATACATATGCAAAGATTTGGAAATGACTAAGCATAATATTAATAACTTTCTAAAATAGAGGGTACTCTGAATTAAGTGGGACCAAAGGATTGCTGTCACATCTATTCAGATCTAATCCATTTTCTGTCTCTATAGATCTTGGCATTCCGTGTGTGTGTGTGTGTGTGTGTGTGTGTGTGTGTATGTATAAGTACATGTGAATGTTGATGTGTGTAAGTGTGAATGTCCATGCATCTGAACAAGTGTGTGTTAACATGGAGGCCAAAGGGCAACATGGGTATCTTTGTGAATTGATCTCCATTTTAGTTTTGGGATAGGGTCTCTCACTGAAACTGGAGCTCATTGGTTTGCCTAGGCTGGATGACCAATGAGCTCCAGGGATCTTCCTGCCTCCATTTCCCTTCACTGACATTATAGAAGTTCACTATACCTGGCTTTTATGTATCTGTCAGATTTCTAAACTCAGGTCTTTAGTTGCACTTTGCAGACTGAGTCTAGCCTCCCACCTGCTTTTGACGAGCTATATATTCTGAGGTGAGAATAACTTTGGGTTTTTCCCATAGAAAGGTTTGGACTATTAGATTAAGTAATGGATTCTCCTAGATGATCTGAGAGATACAAGTCTTCATAATCTCCCAGGAACCTTGGTGGAAATTAAGCAACTTGTCAGCTTTGTCTCTAATGCCCAGAGAACTAAGATTTTAGCGGACCAGTTTACAATTAGAAGAATATTACTGGTTTCAAGGAAATTGTCTTACTTTTTTTTACTAACTTGGGACAGCAGAGAAGTACAAGAAAGATACTATGTATAACTGTTCTTTATTAAAAACATAAAAATGGCCAAATACCTTAAAAATTGTTAACTGTTTGTTCAACAGTAGTGCTGGGAGGACACATAGATGGATGTGTGTGCTCTGTGTGAGTGTGTGTATGCATGTATGTGAGTGTGTGTGTATTTGTGTAAATGTGTGTATATTTGTATATGCATGCATACACATGTATGAGCATGTATGTGTGTGTGAATGTGTATAAGCTTGTAGAAAAAAACAGCGCTAGAATGGCAGTCCATCAGGTTTATACACCAAGTGAGTGTGGGCCATGAAATATAAACTGTTCCCCTTAAAATTAGCTCTTTTCACAATCACACGACTCTTTATCTGAAGTGGTGGTGGAGCTACATGCCATTAATAGCATCAATTTCCTCAGGAGTTGGGACTCCAATGAAGCTATTTCTTGTCAATTCCATCACTTCTCAGCATGAGAAAAATTTTAATTAACAAAAGTTATTTATAGCTAAAGACACACAAATCAAGGCATTGCTACAATCTACAACCATTGCTTTTTAAAGCTCTTTCATTTACAGTTAAAGAAATGAGTCACCTTTATTTCCCAGAGTGCTGTAGTGTCGTTTTCTTCAGGTTCAGAGATAAGTGTTTCTAAGATTGTTCACTGGCTGTCATTAACTCTTCTAAAGCAGCTCATTGTAAGGATCATAAAAATAGGATGAATTTCAACCTGCAAACCAGACTAGGCAAATGGTGGAGAAGATTCCATCCTCCCAAGGCCACACTGTCAGTCTATACATAGTGAGCTGAGTTTTCACAATGATTTAAGGGCTGTCGGGCACCCTGACTATGGGTTTTTATTAATAAAGAAGAATGTATTTGCAAATAAGTTTCAGTAGTCTACAGAAAAGGTATAAGAGCCTGAAACACTGAAAAGGCTGGCATCTGTTTTTATTTTGCAATGACTAAGCATGTGTGCTCCAGTGAAAATACCCAGAGAATAAATGACTCCATGTACTCCCTTATGCTGCAGTGAAGTCTGGTGGTTCCTTTGGTGTGTCATCTGTCAAAGTCAGGTAATTTCCATTGGAGTGGGTGTTTGTATTAAATAAGGAGAGTAGTTTACAGACCAAGCAATCCATTAATGTCATGGAACAAAAGAAAATTATACACTCTGCACAAAGTATTTTTGAAAGGCAAACCACGCCACTAGCAATTTTGCGAATGAATCAAACATTTCTCTGTGACCATATTGCTTGCTGTGGCCGCAATAGCTGCACATAGA
>LOJH01040899.1:0-14512 GCA_001685095.1 Ellobius talpinus
TGAAAGCTGAAAGATCAGAGAAGCAGAGCAGCCAGCCACTAGTTCTTACCTTTAGGAAATCCTCAGGCCGAATGGGCTATCCTGTCTACAAATCCTCAGACTGAATGGCTTGAGCTCCTGTCTCCAGCAACCTTATATTCCTCTATCTGCCCAGCCATTCCCTCCCTGTCTCCACTTCCCTTGTGCTGGGATTAAAGGTCTGTGATTCCCAAGTACTGGGATTAAAGGTGTGAGCCACCACCACCTGGCTCTGTTTCTCTTTTAGACTGGATCAATTTTGTATAGCCCAGTGTGGTATTGAACTCACAGAGATCTGTCTGCCTCAGTATCCTGAATGTTAGGATTAAAGGTGTGTGCCAAACCTGCATGTCCTCTATTGCTAACTACTTTAGCTAGCTTCATACTCTGATCTTCAGGCAATCTTTATTTATGACAGCACAAATAAAATATCATATTTCCCTTTTTGTCTAAAATAAAAAAGGATGTAACTAATATAAGGAAAACTATATATAAGTGCAATAACTATATACAATATATATATCTATATATAAGTGCAATAACTATATATAATATATATCTATATATAAGTGCAATAACTATATATTATATATCTAACTATATATAATATATACAGGCAATAAATATATCAGCAATGTGTAGTCCATTTGCATTTGAAAATACTACATTATCTATTTTATCTTTGTGAGTCCAAAGTCTTGTATCTAGTTCACTTTCTATCCTAACTTGCATTACTATCCAAAACATTATTTTGATGTCTGTCAACGTTATAAACTTTATACCTCTTTAGTGAGTTTCTTTTCTGAGTCTGGTAAACAAGAAAACTATAATATAACTGTCTAGTCTTTAACTCCTTCAGAGAGCCAAGAAGAAAATAATATTAACTGAGTAAGCATGAAGTGCAAGCAAACAAATTCCAAAAAATGTGAGATATGATAAAAACAGCTGGCTGCCTATCATTTACCCAAGGTTCCTCTGTAATTTTGGGGCATTCATCTTCAGTCTACAAGCCTAGAATATTCATATTTCTATGAAGCAAGATTTTTGAACGACTTGCCCACCTTGTCTTGAAAATATTTGTCAGTCCTTTATTTTGTGTCCCGCTTGTCCAATTTGGACAGCATACTTTCAGGAGTGGAGGCAAGGGCATTTTCATGCCCAGTGTATAATATTTAATATTAGGAGTAGTTTTTTTGGTTTCAAATTAGATTTAATAATTTACTTTTTATCTTATATTTCCATCCTCCTTTTTTCCTTTAAAGTGTAGATTCATAGTCTACCTTTATATTATATCATATCTATATGCTGATGTGGGATTCCCCTCTGTATACTGTGAATATGTTTTATTAACATCGGTTAATAAATAAGCTGATTTGGACTATAACAAGGCAGAATATAGCAAGGCAGAAAATCCAAGCAGAGATAATGGAGGAAAGAAGGTAGAGTAAGAGAGACTCCATGTAGCTGCCCAAGAAACAAGAGGTTACAATCCATAAGCCTGTGATAAAATATAAAATAATAGAAATATTTAATAAAGCTATATGAGCTAGCTAAGTATATGCCTAAGCCATTGGCCAAAAGTGTTGCAATTAATATAGTTTCTGTTTCTGTGTGATTATTCAGGACGAGGTGGTCGGGAAATGAAAACAGAGTCTCCATTTACAAAATGTTACCAAAACATTTGGCAAGATTATCCACATAAAGCCTAAGAAAGGTTAAAAAAGGTATTCTAGACCCACAAAAATGGGAATCAATTGGAGCATCTTAGTAGCTGCATATTTACAGATAGGCTGTTTGCTGGAGGTTAGCAGAAGTGTAGCTTCTTTAAGAGAAGGCTTCCTGACTGATTGTAGCAAAACTGGGCAGCTCCTTTAAGGTTCATGTTGGTGGCAAGAGTGGCTCTGGCTCCTTCAGGAGGTACTGCTACTAAGAACGTGAATGGAGTTTGTGGGCAGCATACTCTAAGTTACTTGATGGCAGCATGGGCCAACTGCTTCCCAGAGTTGGAGTGGTAAACATGGCTCCCAGACCTGGCAGTAAACACACCTGTGCCATGTTGGCAAACCAAATGGGAAGGAACCAACAGTTAAGGCAGCCGCTCTAGTACTAAACATGCCTGCTTAACAGTTTAAAGCAGTGATCAAAAAAGGATTACAGACTCATACTAAAGACAGCGTCAGACAAAATTAAATGTCTAGACAGGACATGTGTTCTTTATTTGCTCTGGGAAGTGGTCTTCTCCATGATTACAGGAAATGGGAAATGACTGAACCAAATTTACCCTGGGGCCTGGGAGAATCCCCTCAAGGCATTTTGCAACAGCAAAAGATTATGCTGATTCTCCCTTGTTGATCTGCATTCATTAGTCTATGCTTGCCCTTGCCATGCCTTTCATATGATCCAGAAGGAAGGGGTATTCCATTTGAATTATGCTTAGGAAAAACATTATTTCTAGGAACTCCCTGTTTGCTATCACTTTTTAGGTGATCTTGTTTACCACAATTGAAACATTTGACATTTTGCTTTTTCTTCAAACCTCTGGAAATCACCACTCCTATCCAAGTATCATCATGGTCATAAGATTCAATATTGATTGCATCTCGGATCCAATCCTCCAAGGGTGCTGATCTTGCCTTTATTGGCAAAATTATTCCTTTGCTTTGCACATTAGCATTTTCTAGAGCCAGGGATTTAATTATTATTTGTCTACCTTCTGAATTTGGTATCATTCTACTTACTGCTGAAGTCAATATTTGTGAGAAATCAGTGAAGGTTTTGTTTAAGCCCTGTATGACTTTAGCAAATAATTCAATTTTCTTTCTTACTTCTTCAATTCTTCCCAAGCAGTCAAAGCTGCTTTACAACCTAAAGCCTCAGAGCAGCAATCATATAAAGATTGGCTTTCTACATCTGTAAAATCTCCCTCTCCAAGAAATTTTTCTTGGGAGATTTCCATACCGGTAGTACTACTTCATTGTTCAGAGGTCTTAGCCTTATCTTTCCACCAGGTCCTCCATTATAATTGAGGACTAGACTGTTGAAGGGAGGTGTACAGCTAGCAACTACCCACCTACTGGGGCGTGGCCTCATAGACTATTTACCTGGAGACAGAAGTGCATCCGGCCTGCTTCATCTCTGCTTCCCCTGGACCCCATTTTCCTTCAGTTTGCTTTGAATCTGATCTTCATCCATCGTTCGAGCAGAGAATCATGACTTTGTAAGTTTTGCCCCTTAATAAATACCTTGTATATTTCTTAGTTCTGAGCTAGTGTGGGACTCCTTTGGTTAAGCGTCAGATCTCCTTCACTTGGCACCACATGGGTTTGAACTTCCTGCCCTCTGGCCTGGAGGTTGAAGTCCTCTGACAGCCTGGACAGATTTGCTTTTGCCTGAATGGTATTTTATTTTTTCTAAAATACCCGTCACAAGGGAGTTTGCATTGTGAGAGCTGGAACGCAGATAGAAGCTGTTTGCCAGCCACTGAATACTCCCTGGAACGACCTTTTGTCCCAGGGGATGCAGTGTAGGGACACGGGGTGCACAGTACACTGAATGGCATGGGAACCTCCATAGCAGCTGTGTCAGGACCCTTAGCATAGGTCAGATCGGAAATACCCAGCAGAGCAGCGGGGCAGGTGCCTGGGGCAAGCATTGCTGTTTGTCAGTCACTGGAAGCTCCCTGGGTTTCTGTTCTCTGTGCCTGGACTCTGGGTTTTCTTAATTGATTTAACTACATCTAACCTCTTGAATGACTGATTTTCCCCAGTTGTTTTTTTTTTTTTAAACAAGTATCAGGGCAGATTTTACCACAGGACTAGACTCCAAGACTGTTGTAACCAAATCTCTCCAGTCTTGAGGGATAATTCAATTACAAGTTGACCACAAGTTTAACATCTGTTTCACAAAAGGTGAATGCATGCTATATGAGTCTATCCCTTCCTTGAATCTCCTTAAATATAATATTTCCACAAGATTCCAGTGAACTTTTCAACAGCCTTGGGGATATCTGTCATTTTGCACTTCCTGTAAAGTGACTAGATAAATTAAGGTTGATTGTTTGAAAACTTTAGGCTATTCCTCTCTAACCTAGTAATGTAATGCTAAATTATTTCTCCTTTAAATTCCCCTGTCTGGATCTCAATATTTCTATGATCTGTTTTTAATAAATTTTTCTAATGCCTGTAACTTGGCACTCATATCAAACAACTTTTTAGATACAAACAAAAGAATTATCAAACTGACAACAAATATTTTTGAAAATGATAATTAATATTACATCAATCATGGTTAAATTGGTTATCTCTTCATTTAGTTACTCCAATTTTAAACCATACCTCATGTAATAATACACAGACCTTACTCTTTCCATGGTAATAGTATTTCCCACTTTTTAGCATGGGAAAAATGCTCTTTTTACCTAATTACTCCAATTAAGAATTGCTAATTGTCTCACCAAATCTGCTGACATGATGATGAAGATGTAAAGCTGATTGCTACTGTAGAATCCTGAGTGGGTTTTAAAGCGGCTACCTAGTTTGGCAGCAGACTGAGATGATGGTATAGAGAAAGCCTAAAACCCATTGAGAGAGAAGAAAGGAAAACTTAGACAGCAGGGTTGTCACACCAGCCTCATGTAGCTCCAGCCTATTCTGCTGGCTACAAAGCCACAGGCAAGTGATTTTGTCATAAATTCATGCACTAACGTTGGACACTAGATGTTGTGTGATTTTCAATTGGTCTTAATAAAACCAAGAGTCAGATATTAGGGAGTGAAAGTTGAGAGACCTCCTCTCCCTACCTCTTCTGTTTATTTGTTTGATTTTTGGCAATGGGGAACAAATTTGTGCCTTTGTACGTACTGGCAAGTACTTGCAAGACATCTTCAGAGTATATTCAGCCCATATGAATAATCCAGAACATTATATTTATTTTAAGTTCACCTAAATTGTAGCTTTAATTCTCACTGTACATCTCTTTACCATATAGCATAGCATAACATCACATTTTGTCACATAATATAGTATAGCACAGCTTAACAAAGTATAACATAACATGGCATATTTAAGGTTGTAGGAATTAGAACCCAGACATCTTTGAGAGACTTGATATTCTTCCAGTTACATTATTCACTTTGATTTGGTTTATAAGAAAAAAAAACAAGTCATACTTATTAAGGGTTTGAAATATATTTTTATATCACAATATTATTTTAGATCACATAAGGATACAATTTGATATGAAAATCTTATTGAAAATTGTTTTAACATATAATGTCAAAACTCACTTTTCTTCTTCCCATGACTTTATACTTTATTCTGCCAATATGGAAAAAAAATTGAGTGATTCTCTCATTAGTTCAAATATAAGTATCAAATGAAACTCTATATACATTTTTGTGGAAACGAATTAAAATTTTGTCACAAGCATATTTATTTGACAGTGTCATCATTTCTTAATTATCAAATTCAGATGCAGATAGAACTTTAATTGTAGCTTTTGAGAATTTTTACTCTGCAAAGAGAAAATTTTTAATTTACGTGTAATTGTTAGTACAA
Organism: Ellobius talpinus; assembly: GCA_001685095.1. Taxonomy (NCBI): domain Eukaryota; kingdom Metazoa; phylum Chordata; class Mammalia; order Rodentia; family Cricetidae; genus Ellobius; species Ellobius talpinus. Next base: position 5,574 of record LOJH01040899.1, read on the forward strand.
AGCTTAAGTGATGAAAGGGAATATACAAGTACATAAAATGCATAATGGCTTAGAATCTTATTGACTACAAGCTTCCATACATCTGCTATTTTCAAATGGATAGCTAAAGTTCTTAGTAGCTGTCTTCTTACTACATACTTCCTCAGTTTAGTTTGAGGTTTGAGTCTATTTCCCATATATGAAATAAATGAAAATTTATTTCTGTTTTTCCATAACTACTGAAATTTTCATTCAAGTTGTTGTGCTGTAGCTTAACTTGTGATACTACAACTAATCAGTTGCTCTATTTAATATCATTTGAACAAACACATCGTCATTCAGTGCAATTAAAAATCAGAGGGTGCATCTCACACAATTTCATGTTTGTAAGACAATTAACAGACTGATAAGTTATTCCCTACAGTTAAACAATTATTATCTGAGCAGAGATTGAAATTCATTCACTAACAAATAGCTACACAGAAAAGTGGGGTGAAGTTTTGGTAGTCAGTTCATAGTGCTTTAGAAAAGGACATGCATATTCTTTTCAGGAGTGAAGATAAACCTTTCTTGTGTACAGATAGCAAACCTTTTCATCCCATCTTCCTTTTTTGCATAGTTTAGCAGCAGATACCATTATTAAATTTTCTTTTTATTTGTTGTTTGAAAATTTCATATATGCATACAATGTATTTGATCATTTCAACCTCCACTCACATCCAGTTCATCCCAGAAATCTCTTGTCATTTCCCTCTTCCAATTTAATGCCCTCTTTTCATACTTTTTAATCCACTCAAGACTGTCTTAATGTGCCTGAATTTAGGGTCATCCAATGGAGTGTGGGCCTGAGAGACACTTTGGAAAACATATATGTTGATATATTAATATTAATATTTTATTTAAACACTTTTAACAACTGAGCAAATATAGTCCACTATTACTCACACTTCCAACACCGTTTCCTTTAATGTCTAAAATTACCGTAATTCAATAGAGAATATGACAACTTTCCAGTCAAAATCCCAAATTGTCATATGGCAGATTATTTTAAGAACTTCTCAGTTGCTTTTAATATTACATATTTTTGAAGCCTTTAATCTTTACTGTTTTATTCATTTAGGAACCATTAATTGAGTACCTATTATATAAAACAACTATACTTTAAGATTTTAAAATATAGTCATTATGCAACCTCTTAAGAATTCATTTTATTTGATCATTCCAATCAAACATTTTGCCTAACACATTTTTCATATAATCCATAATTTTTCATAATAATATGATTTGCATCTTGATTACTAAAGGGAACTATTTGGTTCTAATACCACTCTAAAATTTTAAATTAACATATGTTATTTATCATATTCAAAATTTTGAAATGCTTGCTATTATTCATACCTTGATGTGCATTTTATATAATATTCTTTCATATCCTGGTTCCTCATTTAAAATTTTATTACTTCTAAAGTTAAATTTTCAGTTTGAACTTGACTTAGAATTATAATTTTCTAATGTTTTTTTCTTGACTATGAATGTCTTAATCTGAATTTAACAAAAGATAAAATGAATTTTAAAATGTCACAACAGTGATCAGAACTTAATATTTTACATATACATTTCTTTGTTAAAACTGTATTACTAGGGTTTGTGTTTAGATATTGCTCATTCTTTTTACCAGAACATGATTAAAAAATTACACAACTATCTCTTTCATAAGGGTAATTCTCAGGTCTGCCAAATTGTCCATTCTATCCTGGCCTGAGCAAACTATCAACAGATTCTCTAGCAAATTGAGCTGATATTAACAAGATTTAACACGACTTAGATACACAGGATACACAGCAATGTACATTTCAAACATGGTTCCTTGGACCAGTAAATAAAAGAAATAAGCATTTGGACTGAGGTATGAAATTTCATAAGTCAAAGAGGCTCAGTTTTAATTTTAGTTTTTCTTCATGAGAATCTGTGTTGTTATGAACTCAGATTTCAGTGAAAATTAAAAGAAAGGTCTTCACTGCTGTAGAAACCATAGCCAATCAAAACACAGAGTTGTGTAGCCCAGTCCGAGTGGATACATCTGTGAAACACTCCCACACCTAACGTTCTAGGAAAATTGTAAAAGTCAGGGAAGAGTCAGAGGATCAAGGGAGTCTGCTGTGAGATTGTATCTCTGAGTAATGTCAAGCTATTCAAATTAAACCTCAAGAATATAACTGCCTGAGATCTACAGCAGAGCACTGAGTTGAACTCGGATTCCAGTTGAAGAGAGGGAAGGGGGATTATATGAGCAACGGAGGGGTCAAGATCATGATGGGGAAACCTATAGAGCCAACTTATCTGAGCTTGTGGGAGCTCCTGGACTCTGGACGGACAGCCAGGAAGTTGGCACAATGCCTACCTAGGCCCTATGCATGATGGTGGTAGTTGTGTAGCTTTGTGTTTGTAGGGCCCCTAGCAGTGGTACCAGGACCTGTCTCTGATGCATGAGCTGGCTATTTGGAACCTACTCCCTATGGTGGGTTGGCTTGTGCAGCCTTGATGAAGAGGACAGAGCTTTGTCCTGTCTCAACTTGGTATACCATGCTTTGTTGACTCCCATGGGAGGCCTTAAAATTTGAATTAAATTTAAGCCCTGGAAATACTAAAGCCTTGCCCCTTTTGAATGGATTCAGAGAAGAAGCGCATGCTTGGTAGAAAGGAGGTGGGGGAAGGGAATGGGAGGAAAGGAGGGAGGGGAAACAGTAGCTGGTAAACAAAATAAAAAAATAATATGACTGCCCAATTGTGAACTGAAAAAAGACAAGACCAATAGACTTGCCAGTATGAAAGGGGAAAGGGCCACAAGGCCTCAAGCCTACAAAAAGAGTGACAGGTAAATAAGAAATACTGAGAGTGGGAGAAATTTTCTTCTCCAGGTAAGATCACACAAAATGGTTATCCAATGGTAAATGGTCAGCACTACAAGCATACATACAAGCAACATTATATAAACTGAGCAGATTTTATTTAGGAAAATACATATGCATGTGGCAACAATTAGTGAAAAGGAGATTTTGCATTTGAAAGAGAGCAAAAAAGAATATATGGGATAGCCTGGAGGGAGAAAAGGAAAAGTAGAAAAATGATAATTATAACTTCTAATTTTAAGTATTAAATAAATAAATAAATAGATGTCTTCAAATGTGTCAGTGTCATTTGTAATACTGTAAACCATTGTTTTTCCTTTGCAAGTTATGTAATATAGCTATGGTATGCAAAGAGTACAAGAGATTCCATTTTTTGGTGTAATCTCACTGAATTCCTACTGAGATGTATTCTTGAGCTTACAAAAGACAGGTTTGGACTTTCAATGTGGAAAAGGATCTCATGGGCACCTCCTTAAACATCAGCTCTATTTTATAAGTCAATGGAAATGAATGGAATGTTCTGATATAAGTGACTCCAAGAGAAAGAATATTATGGACTCCAAGTCAGTTATTCATATTTTCATAAATAATTGTCCTGGTTTGGTTGGTTTATAGAGAATTAGGTGGGATCCATTTGCAACTGTATACATTTCAACACTGCCTCTCCTTGTCTTGAACTGTCACCAAGGAGAGGCAGTGTTGAAGTGTCTCATCACTTTGTACTCCACTTTTCTAGGATACTTGCATACCAGCCGGAATTCTGCATGGTTTGCCTAGGCAGCGCCACTTTAAAAAGAGCAAGCTGCATACTAGTTAAGCAAAAATCAGTTACAGGTCAAAGACAAGTCCGTGATAAGGCCATTGGAATTCCTATTCACAGTCCTTAATCAATTACCTACTTTTTAGTGAATAATTATTATATTCTGGGTATTGTTCTAGATATAGACATATATTTGAACAAAAAATAGTTTTAGAAATTTTTGTCCTCATTCATCATTCATTTGTCAAAACATTTTTGTATCTAGAATCTTTACTTACATAAAATCAATATTCCTGTGAAATATAAATAGTGTATCCCTGTGCTGAAGTTTCAAATGAAAGGGTTAGAAGTAGAGTTGAGCCATATCTGTAAAACAGAAAACATAGAGCATGAAGTGCATTGAGTTTTGCTTTGAAACCATGAAGAATCTCAGAAACATATAAAACTAAGGGATGCACTAATACTTAACAGCAAAGTTAAAAGTTAAACAATTTATAGGTCAGACATAGAAATAAAAATTAGTAATGTTTGGAGGCAGAGTCAAGACAGTGCCTGAGAAAATTATTAGGAAAATAGAAATTTATTTGATTGCCATGCCTTCATTGCAAAGAGAATTCTATAATGAACACTTGCACTAAGACAGTATCTTGTGATTAAATTTTATGTCAAAATTGGATATCAATACTGAAGAACAACATAAAACTATACATTTTGAATTTTTCTCAGGACAACTGCTAGCCATAACTTCTCAATTTTCTTTGTTCTATTTTAACTAGACTACTGCTTAGATACAAAGACCTTATGTTGTCCTATCAAATGGTATATCTTTGTGCCCTGTAGCTGCCAGCTTTCCTCACAAAACTGTAGAAGCTGAAAGAAAAGCCAGTCTAATGACATTGCCACTAGCCACACTCATGTCACAGTGTTTGATCTGAAATAAGTTAGGACCACTGTGAAGAGCCATGGAAGTTGTTTAATTCCAGGTGTATCATAATCATAAATATGACATCCACATGCTATGATGTTACATAGCACGCAATCTGATGAAAAATTGCATTCTGACAATAAAATACATAAAAATTCATTAGATTATTTTGCATAATATTTTATTATTTACAATTTGTTTTCAGAAACCAAGTATGTATGACAACTTATTATATAATAATGAACAAATGAGAAAAGTCACAATATCATAAATAAAATAAATTTCTATTTAAATCTTTAATGGAAAGAATGTTCTCAATATTTTGTGTTTATTACTTAGAGATATGACTGAATTAAAAATATATTTTTAAATGCTAAAGCTTGTAACTTGAGAATAAATGGGTTCCAATTTCCTATGAAAATTGGCATTTTTAATTTAGTTGGATGAATAAATTTGGGGCTTCATTTCCTTGGATGAGTAGGAAGTTAGGAGAGCAAAAAAATAGTTATATAGTTTATATAATTTTATCATCCCAGAATATCCCTACAAACAAATTGCAATGCTTTCATGCACATTCAAATTGTAATCTCTATAAACTGCATAGCATATAAAAATGTTGTGTAATATTTCTCTCAAATCAGATTCAAATATCCTTTAAGATCTATAACAATGGATCAAGGAAATACATGTCCTTGAATAATTTGTGAATATTTAGACTAGTCAGTGAAAGTTTAGTTATTTCCAATAATGTAAGATATTTTATGATTCTGCTGTATTTTGTAACTTTTGGGTATTTTTGTTTTATATTTTGCTGTATTTTGAATTTAAGGTAAGTGTGCTGTTTGATTAAAATAATAATTCAGATGTGGCTTATGAGTTTATTTCCAAAAATACTGTTGATAAATATTTATATCTTCCAGTAACGAACTGTCAATGTAAAAGTGTGTTTTTTAATTGAAATGGAAATCATTCAACTAGAAAAAAATTGATAACATTTTGTGCTTTATTCATATATATATATAGTGCTTATGGAGCAACTTGGCATGAGGAGTTGTTGAAAAACATGGTCCTATGTAGTTTGTATTTGTTATCATTAAAGGGGAGCCAAATTATATTTGGATAGGCAAAGGGCTATAAAACCATTGAATGAAACATTTTGCTTAGTAAATAAACTCCAAATATACTGACAGCTACTGTTCCTTTAAGATATTTAAATCTGATACCTTTACATTTCACTGGAATGATAATAATGAAGTATAATATATGGTTGTTTCTTTTGGTGTTTAAAGAGAATCAAAATAAGAATAATTTGAGAAAGTGATTGAATATTTGTAGTTATGTTATCAATCCCAAAGTGCAGTCTCAGGTGGATAGATTTGAGATATACAACATTCCTATTTGTGATGTATGTGGGAAATCATTAACTTAAAGAAGAGTTTTCAAGTTCATTTTGTATTTTATTGAGCTCATATGGCCTGAGTAGTTGGGACTTGTGGTTTCAAAATAGAAAATTGTGAATGAAGTTTTGAGTATTTGAAGTAATAATTTCTTTGGCAACATTAAACTCACTAATTACATAGTTGAATTCAGTTTATTAACTAATAATCATGGTTTCAAGAACTTTAGATGGATCTGAGATTTTTCCCAGTCTTTGAATTTACACAGGAGCTTGCCATAGTTCAAGACCATTAGAAGGCAGGAAACTACTGGCTCAGAAACTAAGATACTGAGTTTATTCCAGACTATTCAGTTGCCAATGATCTAATCTTAGCAATCCTTAAAATGAAGAACTATTCCTGGCTGTAGTCAAAGAAAGAGATGTGAAGAGAGATCAGAGCCAAAAGTGCTTTGAAAATAGGAGGACATCATGAGTCATGGAATAAGAACATCCTTGATGGGCCTGAAAAGTCAAGGGAATCAGTTTTTCACTAGAGTCCACAGAGAATTCAAACAGGCAAATACTTATAATTTTCAACCAATGAGACCTGTATTGGTCTTCTGACCTCTAAGTAGAAATTAATACATCTGTGTTAAGTCACAAACTCCATTGTAATTTTTATATAGTTAATAGGAATCTTTTACAGAAAGTTGATGGAAACAGTAGACAGATTGTCTTAATTTTCCTGCCAATTCTTCAAACTTCAGGTCTCTGTAGGGTGATACAGAGAAGATCAGCTGATTCCTGAAAATACAGTGGATATAATTTACAGAAGATGCCTTAGTGTTTCTAAATCTACCCAAGTTGTCAATGAAAACCAATCCTCATAGTGAAGTAGGGCATTATGGTGCCAAAAACATGAAGCAGAAAAGTTCTTTACCTCATGGTCACTAGAATACAAGTAGCCACAATACAGAAAGCAAGATATAGTGCAAGGCCATGCCCCTAGTAACCTATGCTGTGGCATGCTTTTTCTGTATGCTGTTAATATGTTTTGCTCTCGTTGTTTCATGAATAAAGCTGATTTGACCTACAGCCAGCAAAGAAATAATTAGGTGGGAAAGTCAAACTGAATATAAAGAGAAAGAAATATAGGTGGAGTCAATAGAAAGTCACCAGCCAGTCACCCAAGGAGCAACATGCCAGTGGACTGGCAATATCATGGATAAGTGGCAATGCACATACTAATAGAAATGGATTAATTTCGGATGTAAGTGCTAGCTACTAATAAGTCTGAGACATTGGCTAAATATTTATAGTTATTATTGGGCCTCGGAGTGGTTATTCAGAAACTTGCAGGCTGATGTGGGAGTCCCCTCTGTGTGTTGCTTGGATTGGTTAATGAATAAAGAAACGTCCTTGGCCTGATAGGGCAGAACTTAGGTAGGTGGAGAAGATAGAACTGAATTCTGTGAGGAAGAAAGCCGAGTCAGAAAGAGACACCATGGATTTGCCAGAGACAGATGCTGAGAATTTTACCCAGTAAGCCACTGCCACATGGCAATACACAGATTAATAGAAATGGGTTAAATTAAGGTATAAGAAACTAGAGCTAATGGACCAAGCAGTGTTTTAATTTTTACAGCTTCTGTGTGGTTATTTTGGGGCTAAGCTATCCAGGCAGCTGGGCCTTCTCCCTGCAACAGCAGGCAAGAGAGAATCTTCCAGTTATAAATCTATTTCCTCCATCTGGGAACACCCACTTGAATAAAAGTTGTCTGTTAATGAGATTTAAAACATAAAATCCATTCTTATAAAATCAAAATGTATATTAGCATACCATGCCTATTTCTTATGGAAAATACACACAGATGTACCTTTATTACTGAAATTTCCACAGGTTAGGAAACTATATTATTTTCAGTTCTGAATATTTTGAACAGCAAAAACAATTCCTTACTTTAGACAATTGCATTTATGGTCATTTTAATAATGTTCTTTAGTAAATTCACTATCATATTAAAGAAAATTATGCTCTTCTACAAATGACCTATATTTTCTATAAAATTTAGAAAGTGCAGTCTCAGTTCAGTTGACCAAAGCTGCAAGGGATGAATATGAGTTACATTTCCAAATAAATGCACCTTAAAATTCACAGTATATGATGATAAACACTTTTTTCCTTCTCAAGCTGATATTCTAAATTAAGCTCCAATTACTCTTTCAGAAAATTACTTTACACTTCCAGTTATTGCTAAATGAAATAGTGTGTATAAATAAAAATATATTTTTGCAACAATAGAAAATATACTGGGTCATAAAATTTGCTTCATTAACATTGCAGTCACCATGGCAACCATTATAACTCATAAAGTAGAAGGACCTGTATTCAGCTCAGTTTAACTAATCTTTGTCATCATCTATAAACATATCTTTCTTTATCTAGGTCTGACACTGGAAATGTCTGGGAAATATTATATTGTCTCTGAACTTAGGAGAGAGTATTCATGTTCCACATTCAGTCCTTTTGAAGGTTGACGTCACATTTGTCAACAGCTTAAAAATTGAACCTTAACTACTTTGCACAGGAGACATTTAACTACTTTTCTACTGTTTCCGAATTTTTCAGACACATCATAAGCCATTCTGCTTTGTGATCTTTATGCATCATAAATCAAGGATTGTTCAAATTGACTTTGATTTGAAAGTTGTTGTACATTAATTTTTAATAATTAAGAATGTTATCAGACCATTGAGATTATGGTGAAAGGAAAGAATAAGGAGAAAAATTGAATTACAGGTTATGTTGTGATGATAAACTTTTAATTTTCTAATAACTAATAATATATCTTCATTCATTTTCTTTTATCCTTCTATCCATAAATATGACAGTTTTCTTTTCTGTTACTTATCTCTCTGATACCTTAAAGTACACAATTAGTCTCTTATGTTTCTTTCTTTCTTTCTTTCTTTCTTTCTTTCTTTCTT
>LOJH01040900.1:4409-14512 GCA_001685095.1 Ellobius talpinus
CAAGCTCACAAAGGAGCATTTCAATTTCTAGTGTCCAGGCTGTCAGCAGACAGGGAATGTCCTTGCAGGGTCAGGACAATACCATGACCGGTGGCCTTAGGCTGCATGCATATAAAGCAGTCTCCCATTGGAGTTAACTTGGGATGAGCTCTGGTGGGATGAAGCCTCATGGTCAACTTCCCTTGTCTCCCTGGTGGGGGTTCTAGTGGCCTCAAGGCAGCTGCCAAGGTGTGGGTTTAGAGCATAGCCTTCTGTTGCATCTGGGCCTGTCAGGAAGACTCAGCTGCCTCTTTTCAAGGTTTTAAGACTGTAATCAGGCCTCTGTAAGGCATTCTAGGAACTGAGATGGATTTTCCCATCTGTCCTGAACAATTTCTTGGAGTTTTTCACAGTTAACCCATTCAAGGACAGCCTTACGGAGACCGCCCCCCAGGTGGCAGCCCCCCAGGTGGCAGTTTGTAAACTGATCTCTAGCTGGAGCACCCCTTTGCGTACTATAGTCCCATGGGGGTCCCGGTCACGGACCTCCTTGGCCTGGTCGGATATGTTGCATTAGTTTGATAAATTTCCTCTTCATGTCTGGTGGCCTGTTCCCAAACTCATCTGCATTCCTCAGGAAGCAGACTGTTAGCTAGAATCATATATACATCATGGAATGTGAGGCTATATGATTGAGTTATATATTGGAACTGTTTAATGGAAGAAGTTGAATTAGAAGCATAGGAACCTAGGGGTTTTTTGTTTTGTTTTGTTTTGTTTTTCTATCTGAGAGAGTTCACTTAACGAGAAAGGGACACGTATTTTAACCAGTCCATCCACTCCGGCAACCTCTCGCAATGGGAGAATGGTAGTTGGATCGGAATGGGTGAAGAGGGATGGATGGGGTCCCATGGCGTGAGATTGAGTAATAAAGGGGTGGGAGAGGGTATGAGAGGCAGATGGTTAGAACAGCCCACTGCTGAAGAGGAGAAAGACATTCGAGGAGCCAAAGGAGCAAATGAAGGCTGAGATTGGAATAGTGGGGGTTCGTTAGCTGTTAGCAGGGTCCAGATTAGTGGAAGGTTCTAGTTCAGATTGCACAGTTGGGGGGACGTGAGTGGGTAAGCAGGAAACACAGAGAGGGGGTTGGAGCTGAGGTCAAAGAAGGCTCGTCCATAGGCAACTCCTTCCATCTCCCCATCTGCTGGCTGTAGGTGGAAAGAGCCTGTAAAATGTTGGGGTCTAAACTGCCATTAGTCAGCCGTTTTGAGCAGTTATCTAAGGGATATTTGGGCCATGTCTGAGTGCAAAGGCAGATGAGTTTAGAAGCCTTTAAATTGGGCATTAAATGTAGAGGTCTGAGGTTTTCTATAAAAGACATCCCAGAGGAGATGTTGGGTTCATGTTGCTAGGCGAGTTACCCATGAGCAAGGCAGAGAAATAAGATCCAATGGCTTGGAATTTCTAGCATCCCAGAAATTAAGCAAGGATGAAATAAGAAGGTACAAGTGGCTCCGTGATTCGCCAAACACAGGGCAGGGGCTAGGGCTGACCCCGAGGGACCCGACACGAGGGTCTGAGAGACAGACACATGGGTACCAGAGAGAGGTGAGAAACCATGGTGGAGAAATGAGTTCTCCCTCGTGGAGAATGGACAGAGATGCTTGTTAGGGAAGGGGGTCAGTCATGACCTTGAAGACAGTGACTGGGGCTTCCCCCGTAAAACTTTAAGACAATTCTGAAGCCATTTCTGACAATTCTGAGCCCTCTCAGTCTCAGCAGTAATGCTCCTCCCTTTCCCCCCTGGGAACCAAGGACCTAACAGCTACACATGCACATACGTTCTCCAGAAATTGGGGCAAGATAACCTTTAAGATGTTGACTCAGTTCCTGAANTCTGAAGCCATTTCTGACAATTCTGAGCCCTCTCAGTCTCAGCAGTAATGCTCCTCCCTTTCCCCCCTGGGAACCAAGGACCTAACAGCTACACATGCACATACGTTCTCCAGAAATTGGGGCAAGATAACCTTTAAGATGTTGACTCAGTTCCTGAACAATTACCCACACGCCTATGTTTTGACTCAGTCCCTGGGAAACAGGGTCAAAGTGACCTCTTACCTCATCTGATCTGGCAACCACTTTCCAGCCAATTATTGATAATAGCCCTTTTGAATAAGCCAATCATAATAGTCAAAGAACAACCCCGAGACACCCCCCTGCTTCTATGGCTTTTTCCTTTAAAAGTAGCCTGTACCAGCTATTCGGGGTCTCTGGGCTTCCCCAATGCTGAGGGACCCTGTCATGACAGACTTTAATAAAATCCTCATGCTTTTGCATTGGCTGTGGTGTGAGGGGTGGTCTTTAGGGGGTGACTTCTCCTCAGTGTTTGGACTCTAGGGTCCAACACCCCCACCTCCAAGGGCACCTGTGGGGAGCTAGATGATCAACCCACGGGTCCAGGGAAGCATTTGTGAGGACGGGAGGAAGGGAAACTCACCAATTGCAGCTGATGTCGTACAGAGGGTCCCAGCGGTGGAGTTGTTAGAAAGTGGGCTATCTTAGATAGACTGGGTCTAGGCTCCTGGCATGCATCAGGGCATGGGAAGGGCCTGCTGAGTTCTACAGCACCAAATGTAGTTTAGCGAGGTGAGCACGAACCACAATGTCACAATGTGAGCATGAAACCCATGTGGAAGTTTATTGATAGGGTGTGAAAAGAGGGGGTTGTGGAGACCTGCCTCAGAAAGGGAAATGGTGGAGAGCAAGAGCAATGGGTGGAGCTCACTTTTAAAGGGGCCTTAGCACATGTGTACAGAGACCCACATAGTCACGCAGTCTTGCAGCGGATGCGTATAGATTACATAATGATGTATGGTCATAGGGCTCTGGGCTAACTAAGCATTATGCCTGAATGCTGATAATACATGCACAGCCTTAGGACCCTGGGGCTGGCTAGGTGAGGCTGAAAATGGTAACAGGTGGGGTCTTTGGGGAAGACATCTCTTCACTCAAAGGTCCCCAGAACAAAGACTGTCTTTGCTCCAGAAACAGATCGGGCTTGCCCTGGCACGGTCACAATTTGGCAGGGCACCTCCAAGCTTGGAGGAGGTCCTGGACCTCTTAAAGGCTTGGAAATGAGTGATTTGCCAAACTAAAACTTGGTCTGGTCTGGAGGGGTTGGGGGGAGTGGGAGAGTAAGCAGCTTCCCATGGCCATCCAGTGTGGTCCCAGGAAGACTTGGTCACCTTGGCCAACAGACCAGCTGAAAAGTTTAAAGCCCCCTTTCGGAAAGGCTGCTGCCGATGTAATAACTCAGATCAGGCCAAATTAGTAAACCCAGGTTTAATCTGAGTAGAGAAAAGCAATTTCTGCGTGACCCTTGGGAAGGCAGGGGAAGAACCACAGGGCATATATGGCTACCAGGGTTTATATAGCCTGTAAGCACGGTCTTGAGCAGCCCCAGGGTTGACTTTTGGCGGACTTTCTCAGTGACGGGGTTTTCAATGGGAAGAATGAGTCCAGAGCATGGAATGGGGCCCCTAACTAGAGAACCCCAACATCCCAAACTTTTTGGGTATATATGGACAGCAGTAGGGCTTCCACCTCAACAATAAGTAGAAGATGAAGGGTGAATAAAATGGCTCAGAGGATTAAGGAACTTGCTAAGAGGCACAATAAATTGAGTTTAATTTCCAGGACCTATGTGGGGGAGGGAGAGAACTGATTCTGTCAGGCTGTCCTCTGACCTCCATTCGTGCACCCCAACATACACAACTTAAAAATTAATCCCTAAAAATAGTAATAGGAAAATAAAATCCTCATAATGACTAGAATATTTTTCTGTTATGTATAAATAAGTAAAACTCAGGAAAATGCATTTAATTTGAATAAATAGTAAATAAAATTAAAACTAACCTGCAATCCAAGACTTAAGCAGAAATTTGAGACCTGAAGTATAGTGAGTTCAGTATAGTGAGTTCAGTCTGTGTTACATAGCAAGCCCCCATCTCAAACACAAAGAACAGGAAATATACACTTCAGTGTTAACTGCTTCATTTCAAACTTCAGCTCCCTTGGAGTAATGACCAGAGAAAACTCCTGTTCAGTTTCTGATCTGCAAATTAGATAATAATAATTGCCTAATTGGATTGTCAAGAACGTGGTGAGTGGGTCACCTTGCAGGTCGTTGGCCCAGCGGGGTAAATCTTCCTGTGACAGCTGGTCCAGTGGACAAGTGACTGTCTGAGAAGTCTGGTGCAGAAATCACTGCCAAGCCTCTTTCCTGATTCATAAAAAGAACAGCTAGCACCCAGAGAGGTAACACATGCTAACTGAGCTTTAAAGCATTGGGAGCCAGGAGCAATTCATTTCGTAGATAACATACATATAAAGATAGGTGAACATTAAAATTTACTGGAAAATATAATTTCAGCTGTAAAATCCTGTCCTGACTTCCATAAGTCTCAGAAAAGAATCCTAAAATGAACTGCAAAGTATCTCCATGATGTGAGTGGAGGTCATAATTAATACACAAACCAATTAGCACAGCTCAGGAAATGTTAACTCCCGGCTCATGCTCTTTTGAATGTAGTATTCAGTAAGGAAATGAGAATGCTCTTGAAACAATAAATTTTTATTTAAAACTATCTAATGTGAATTGTAAGATATAATACGGATTATCATCAAAAACTACTGTTCCTGGCAAGTGTATTTTTGGCTTATGGTCATCTTTTTCTCAAATGATCCTGGTATTTCTGTTGGAACCATCTGGCAATACGATTTCCAAACATACATTAGCATCTGCAGTATGGAACTTTGCATGGAGCTATGCAAATAAGGTCAGGGATAGTTAAAGCTATAAACTATAATTGATGAGGACTCCAGCGGAACAGAAGGGTTTCTATTTGCCAAGCACTGTGCTAAATGCTTAAAACAGAAAACTCAGTCAAATGCACATTTTAAGAAAACTCAGAGTCTGGGAACTTTTTAAGTATTAAGGGATAGAGAGAGGGACTTTATCAATTCCAAAAAGATGGGAGAAACAGAATGAAAAGCATGGACAAAGAATGAACGACCTAACAAGACAGAAGCTGGACATAACATCAGACTTCCCCAGTCAATTAACAAACATTACAAAGCTTGCCATAGACTTGTCTTCCATGAACTGTTGAGTAAACGCAACTCTCATTCTACAGAGTGGGTTCAATCACTCTGTAGTGGTCTTCTGACAATTGGATAATCTGCACTGGGAAAAACTGATACAGAAAAAAATGTAATAAATCACATTGTAATTAAAATTTTAAGCCTTTAATATTTAAAAAAAATAAAATATTTTAATATTTAAAATATTAAAAAATAGAAATCTAGGCATGATGGCTCAGACCTATAACCTTTGCATATAGGAGACTGAGGCAGTGGAAATGGAAGTGTGGGCGCCAGGATTAGGACAAAAGCCGAAACACACACATATACACACACAAACACACACAAACACACACACACAAACACACACACAAACACACACACACATACACACACGTAAGCACATAAGAGGAAGCTGTTTAGAAGATGTATGTATCCTAAATCTACACACCTGCCTAAAGAAATATCCTAGAGAAAAATCTATATGAATGCATGTAACTAAGACATCTATATTATAATTCATGCATAAAATATAAAAACCATTAACAGAATAAAGTACAGTGTCTTCCATTGCTCTTCATTTAGCATGGTGGTTTTCCACCTGTGGATCTCAACCCCCTTGGGGGTCAAATATCAGATAGCCCGCATATCAGATATTTACATTACGATAGCAAAAATTATAGTTATGAAATAGCAATGAAATAATTTTATGGTTGGGGGTCACCCACAACCTGAGGAACTGTATTAAAGGGTCGCAGCATCAGGAAAGTTGAGGACCACGCTGTTCTTTCTTTGTTGGTGGTGGGGGTTTTGTTCCTTTTTGTCAAATTATCTTCAAACTAAATTTGTCATACTCTAGGAGAAAATTCAACGCCATTTTAACTGGGCTACTCTTAAAATATATACTATTTTCCTGTAAGATTGAGTCATTATACCCAAGAACAAAGAGTATCTTCCAACTCACTTCCGTTTTCTGGTCTTGTGTCTGTTTCCTTGGAGTTCCTAGCGTCACCATGCGTTCTTCAGACCGTGGGTGAGAGGGGTTGGCTACTGGGATTGAAGGAGAGCGTCACAGCCTATCAATCAATCAGAGCAATTGTGTTGGTGTCAGGGTAGGAATGGATGTTTGTCCGTCTGGGTGAACAAACATCCACCTGAGATTGGTTTTTGGACCCAAGAGGAAAGAAACACTCTGCCAGGGTGTTGTCACTGGCCGAGTACATGCCCGTAAGTGTTTACGGAGGGACTGAAAACAAAAGCAATACTTGCTAGCTCCCAAAATAATCAAATGAAGGAGGGAGTCAGATTCCCATCCAAACTCTTTCATGTTGCACCCTCTTTGCCTGATTACACCTTTTAGAGCCAGCGCACGTATTGTCTCTCTACGCTAGTTCGAGAAGTTGTTTTATTACTACTGAAAGAGGCCACGTGGTTAGCAGTAGCTTTGCATTCTGGGTTGAGCACAGTTCCATTGGCAGGGAACCCTGTCTGTCTCCTGCTCACGCTCCTCCACTTCATCTGGATGAGTCTCCTCAAAGGGGAAGCCCAGAACGGGAACCACTGAAGCCTTTCTCCCCAGAGAAAACACAGACACGCGGTCCCTAAGCGTCACTTTCTGAGGAAACTTCTGCCTGTCTAACTGGACCAGAGGCCTTTGCTTAAGGGCGTGCAATTAAACGTACTGTAAGATTTCAGCCGGGAAGAAATAGCCTTTCCAGATCTGTTTCTTCCCACCCACAGGACATCGTTCCATATGCATAAGACTCCTTAGAACCGTGGATCTGGCGTGCCCCGCCCCCTTTTGGATTGGAACACGAAGATCATCCTCCGAGTTATTGCTTTTACAAAGCACAAGGACAGCTCGCAACTGATTAAACACATGCAAAAGACAGAAGGTATGACCTGTTTATACGCAGTTTAAATATGTGCAACCAAAAGCTACACGATACCGTTCATAGACCTGTCCTCGTTTCACGTATTCTGCCGCTCGTTGCTTGAACCACAAAATGCAGAGAGCCCAGCAAGAGGGAACAACCCAAGCAAAAGCGCAGCTCGCCATTATCCCAGCAGGGGCCTCCGTGGCTCTCAGCGTGAGGCTCTGCCTCGCAAGGATGCCAAAAGCCTGCTATAGTCTGACTTTCCCGCTGATATTGCAGCTTGTAACAATCAGGATAAGCGATTCCTATATGGTTATTTTCTCACACGGATTGCGAGAAACGGTTGATGTGAATTTGGCTCAAACTAACTATCTGAAATAAGTAAAGAAACCGCATTTCTACCTCTGGAACCACAAAGTGAGTATATTTAAATACTAGGTTTTAATACTGTCCTCGGAACATTGCTTTAAAGACCATGTTATGTATTCCAGCTCTATTGTGCTTACGGAAAATTAACGGCCTTGCATCTCTTCATCACTTCTAAAATAGAGGTTATGAGAATTATGTAATATATACTCTTGTAAAAATGCATCCAAACCGTATAAAAACTACAAACCATTACTTATCTCCACCCATTCCTCTATTTTTAATTATTACGGATTTTTATGTACTTCTAGAATTCCATATATTTTTTATTGCAGTCCTCATCTTTCATTTCTTTCCCTTTCCATCCCCTCTCTCTTGTTCTCCCTTCTTATTGCGCACGGTCCTTTGCTAATGCCTAGATTAATTTTCTGTTACATGTATTTCATAGATAGCATTAAACTGATCTGTTACATGTGCACTGACTTGACCCTGAAAATATTTATGAATAGCTTGGGATATCTTTGGGCATCTGGGGGGAAGATGGAGCAGGAAAACAAAGAAACCATATAGAACAGGAAATATGAAAGTTTTTTCTGAGAAATAACCCGTTCTAGGGTGTACGTGGACAGTGCTTGGAGAAAGAGGTCCTCACAGACTAAAAAATGCTACAAACAGCCAGAAGCTTGTGGAGACAGAGGGACCAGCACCAAAGACATCAGCTTGGAGGAACCAAAATGCTGTCCTTGGACCTCATCACCCTGTACGTCCTCAGCCTGGATTTAGTGACTTTTTTGCACCCTCTGGCAAGAACGTATCTAAGTCCATAGAACCTGGACCAGGGAGAGTGAATCATCCTTGAAGGTGGAGTCAGGAGATGCCAGGTAGCCTTCCAAGAAGCAAGAGATGAGGTAACAAGCCACAAGCCTTGTGGTAAAAGATAAAATAATAGAAATGGGTTAATTTAAGATGTAAGAGTTCGTTAATAAGAAGCCTGAGTTAATAGGCCAAATAGCATGTTATTAATATTAAGCCTCAGAGTGGTTATTTTAGAAGTGGCTTCAAAAACAGGCAGGTGAAGTAAAACTGGTCCAGGGAGACCAGCAGGACCGAGAATACTTCTAGCTACAAATGCCCACATATCCCCTTTCTCTCCTTCTACGTCACCGACTTGAGCTGCTGAGTTGTGCTTTTTTTCCCGTCCCACCCTCCCACCACGGTGGATTGACACCTCTGAAAAGATGAACCAAGATCAATCCTCTCTCCTTCTGTCAAGTATCTGGACACACGACAGGAAAAATAACGAATACACCTTCTTGTTCATTGCTATCCCAAAACTTAGCACAGTTTCTGCATATCGTGAGTACATGACAGATGTCTATGGGATAAATAAACTACAAAATATCTAAACCAACTTTTTCAATGGTGAGAATAAGCTCCAAAGGCTGACGTTGAAAATGCCTCAAGGGAATGCTTGTGAACACTGAAAACTAAGGAATGCGACTGACGGCAATGTGAAAAGAAGCAGACCTGGCATTCGGTTGTAGGTAGAACCCCAAGCACATGTAGCAGACATGTGTTTGAAAGAAAAAAAAATGGGTAGATTGTCCAAGAAAGCAGGAAGAAACCCAGATCCTAGAGGAGGAGAATATGAGCAATTATGCAAACAGTGCCTGAACGGAAAGCCATCCTGACTCAACACGCAGAGTGTGAATCTCTTGATGGTACCATCCCTTGAGCACTGTGCTCTGTCCTTGCTGGGAGGCTCCTCTTGAACTGAACGACTCCTGGTGTTTGTAAAGTCCTTGTTCATCCAAGTCTGCCTATCTAGGCAATTTTTAGTGCTGTGATTATGCTGTCCCTAAAGCTGGAAGCAGAAACCTGTAGGACAAGCTTTATGCGAATTTGAGTGATGCCAGGTCACCTAGAAGGATGGCCTTTCCTTGGTGTACTAGGAAAATGGTGGCATAGCTTTGGTCAGCTTGAAGCAAGACTAAATGTTTCGGGGAAGAGGGAATCTCAGTTGAGGAATTGCCTCCATCAGATTGGCCTGGCTGTGTGTTTATGCGGCATTTTCTCGGTTGCATCATTTATGAGCACCTAGCCCACTATGGGCCATATGGTCCGTGGGTAGATGGGCTCAAGCCAGATGATGCCCTCCTGCATGGCCTGTGATTCAGTTCCTGCTCCCAGCTTCCTGCTGACTTCCTGCCTTGGCTTCAATGACGATAAGCTGGAAGCTGGAACAAACTCCTTCCTCCCTCATGGTGGCTTTGATCAGTTTCTATCACAGCAACAGAAAGCAAATCAGGGCCAATGGGATTGCCAACCTCCTAGAATAAGAGCTAGCTCTGCCGTGATGGAGGCAGCCTGCACAAGCCACAGAAAGTACTGGTTTCAGTCATTTCTCCGCCACTGATGTCTCTGCCTCACCCTGTGCTTT
Source organism: Ellobius talpinus (assembly GCA_001685095.1). Lineage (NCBI taxonomy): Eukaryota > Metazoa > Chordata > Mammalia > Rodentia > Cricetidae > Ellobius > Ellobius talpinus. The sequence goes on from LOJH01040900.1 coordinate 14,214, forward strand.
CCTCAGTATCCCCCGTCTTCCAGAAGAGGAAGAGTGGTCATTGCTTGGCAACCAATCATTTTTTTATTTGTTTGTTTTACTGTTTTTATTCAGCTATATATTTTTCTCCACTACCCTCCCTTCCTTCCTCCTCACCTTCCTTCTACCCTCTCCCATGATCCCCACGCTCCCAATTTACTCAGGAGATCTTCTTGTCTTTTTCTACTTCCCACGCAGATTAGATACATGTATGGCTCTCTTAATTGTCTCTTTGTTGTCTAGGTTCTCTGGGGTTGTGAATTGTAGGCTGGTTTTTCTTT